>JAVTVY010001707.1:0-34513 GCA_036873755.1 Hanleya hanleyi | reverse complement strand
CCAGGAATTTGGACAAGGGAGAGTGGGGGTTGAAAACAGTGGTAGATTACATTTTGGTGAATGGAAGTGTATTGGAGAATGTGAAATTCATGGTTGTTGAGGATCACACCTACACTGTAGACAGTGATCATAACTGGGTGATGATGAAAATGGGGACACAGGGTCAACAAGAATAGGATAGACAAAAGATACAATGTAAATGGATCATGAATAAGAAGATCAGTTGGGACATCTTTCGCGAAAATGTATAGTACATGAATTTAGGGATTGGAAAAACAGAGCTAGAGAGTCAGGCTTGGGAAAGAACAGGAAGTTGGAGGAGGACTGACAGAAATGTTGGGGCTAAAAGATGCGGCACAAGCTGTTATTCCGTGTGTAAAATTGAACTTCGGGAAAATACCGGAAAATACTGACCTGAGGCATGCTAGGCGAGAGAGAAGGGCAGCACGATGAAACATGGAGAAAGCGTTGAGGGATGAGGGGAAAGGGGAACATGAGGTAGTCAATGGTATAAAAACTGACCATGAAAGGGTTAGAACGAGTTAGGGAATTAGCGTATGAGTTGACGAGAACACCCAAACAAGAAGTAGTCAATAGGATCCAACGAGAAAGCAAGGAAGGAAGTAGAACCTTCTAAAAAATGGTAAAGAGTACGAACATACAGTTGTCGTCAGGGGTGTTAATAGGTAACGATGGGGTGATCACAAGTAGGGAAAACATTAGAGTAATAGTGGAAAGGAAATGGATGGAAGTGACCAGGGAACATGAAAGTAGAGTAGTAGATAAGGAGATTCTTGAGAAAGAAAGAAAGGAAAGGAAAGGTTTGAAATACGAAGCAATTGATACTGAACCACTTTTGAACGATTTTGAAATCTAGTAGCTAGAAGCGGTCATAAAACAACTGAGGAAATCCAAGGCTATGGGGTAGATAACATTTCAATTCAGCTTATGAAAGAGTGGGGTGAAAGGTTCTGGAAGATACCGGTTTTTTTCAGGTGCGGAGAGGGGAAACAATACCAGAGATCTGTAGGGCCGTTTGCGGATTCGGCGGATCCGGTGGCGCAAACCGTCGATATCCCAGCGGTCCCGTGATCCGGGGGTACACATATATATGCGTATCCATCGAACATTCTGGCTCCCATGGTTCCCAACAGGATAAGGTACTAGAATTGCCAAGTCATACTAATCGCTCCGTATATATGAATATTTTAAGCATAAGGGATCCACTGATTAACTCAGGAATGGAATTCACCCTCCGCCTGTATTACGTATGATTTGAGTAATTAAGTATAAGAGTCTTTCATAAAATGGGGAGTTACTAACACCCTTTACCTTTTCTCCGCGGTGTAAATTATTCAAACCGCGTTGTAGATATCATCACCGCGATGTAAATAGGGTTTTGACAAATTTCTGGGGGCCTGTGCTAAGTTGCGCTTCGAAAACCCCTTATATTTGTTTCTAAAGGCATATGAAGACAAACGATAAGCAGAACCAGTTTGATATAGTATACTAGCCGTTCAATTACGTAGTCGTAGACCAAGTCTGGTTCTGGTTATCGTTTATCTTCATATGTATTCAGAGACAAATATGAGGTGTTTTCGCCTCAAAATTTGCGATTTTGCACGAATGCATTCGAGAGTGATGAGACTCAGTGCCTTGAAACTTTTCTGATTATACAATAAAATATTGTACTTCATGCCAACTGAACAACTTCTTGTATATGTAATATTTTATTTTTGACACTTTTACCGCACCCGTTCTGGGGCCATTTACCCATCTAAGCATACAAGGTCCTTTAGAGCCTACCGGAATAAAAATGGATAAAATTAACTGAAAATTGACAAAATACAACGAAAATCAAGGAAACTAAAATAATTAAAAAAATCAACAAAGTCACTCCATATGAACCACCGTAGTATTATCCTTTTCAGAGATGCAATGCTACTGAAAATGAGATCACGTGTTTACTAAACAGAATTTCAAAACACTCCTTGTCTATTTAGACTTTGTCATCCGTGCATAAATGACCTCGGAACGTGATACTGCATGCCATTCAGACTGGTAGTGTGGGTTATTTGCTATCGTAAGGAGGATTCATAATTTATGTAAGAATCACGAGACAATGCATACAATAGTCAAGTCTAGGGATACAATAGCCAAGTCTGGGGACAACAATGTGTCTAGACATGTGCTTTTTCAATGACACAAAGACCCAGACAGTACTTCCTACATGAAGTATCGACCGTAAGGAGATATAAATCTAGGCAAGTCTGATATCTGATACTGGTATTGTCACTTTCCTGGTATTGCCGCGTCCTTGATCCAAAGACCTATTCCACATAACAGCATTAGCACCAAATTAAAAAACAGTTTTCAATGATGCGGACATGATTTTTCAAATATATCAAATCCGTACCACTGATCAGCATTCTTAGTCCATATGATTCTCGGTGTAAAATCGTTATCTAAAGTATGATGTATCTCAGTCCCGTTTTGATTGTGACTGTCAATGCGAACATATATGTATCCAGAATGTTGTGTACAATAAAAAAACACCTTTTATTCCATGCCATCCACAGTATCTCGTCGCTAACACATACCTATTTATACCTTTAAAGCCGAACTGTCTGTCTGTTTGTGTATTTTTTTAACTCGATAACCGCACGGCGCAGAGATACAATATATGCACGATTCGAATAGTATTGATCAAGAGAGTGACATGGGCTTATTTTGTACAGGGTTCCGGGGGTGGGGGATGACTACGCCCATATCTTGTTTTTCTATGTTATAAGTATATAGTCGACATGCCCGAATTACCACATACAGGATTTGTAGAACTTTGTAGTATGTGGTACTCTATTGCTTTAGACAGATAGGAGTTAGGTCACAGTCAAAATAAACAGATCAGACTGAAACCTGTGTCTGTGAAAAATAACAGGATGTAGACCTGTCTTGGTGATGGTGGTAAATGTATTTAGAGGTTGTATAAAGTACGTCAACTACAAGCATCAAATATTACATTCAGCATATGGCCGTCGTCCAAAATGTGTTGTCCCATACTCGATAACAACGTCATGTAGAGATACAATGTATACGTCATTGTAAGATTCTTGCTCAGGAGAATGACAAAGAACTATTTTGTACTGGGTCACTGAGGGTGAGGCTGGCTACACCCAAATTGTGTTTTCCTATGTTATAAATATATACGATAGGCGATATAAATTTAGTCACAAAATTGAATTGGGGTACATACACATGTATGCTGAGACGTATGTATAAACACGAACATCAGATCCTGCATTCAATAGACAGACGTCGTCCACATTGTGTTTTTCAATACGGGTTGGCCTTGAAATGAATTGCTATAAACTATATAAAAGTTAGCTATTCTACCTTGGGCCTAATATTTCAGACTCATATAAATTATCGTAAAATATTTAAGAATATTTTGTATGGTTGGAAAATTATTGCGGGTAAGAATCTGATATAAACGACCAAATAATTGCCGAGTTAATTAAATATAACAACAGCGCTTGCCCAAGGTGTGGATTACAGTAAAATAGTATCGTGAAGTGTTTATCTGGAATGAGTTTGTAGACTGTGATACCTCAATCTACCAACGTATTTCCAAGTGTATCTATAATGTATATTATCTTTTTTCTATATATTTCAATATGTAAAGCATGTATGTGAATTATATATCTATAATAATAGTGTCATGACATGGTCTGCGTTTTGGAACAGAAGACGAACAATTTCACTCCGCACTCAGATATCACTGGGTGTACAGTCGCGATACATATCCCATCGGAAAGCAAAAATGTGTTTTTTTATATATACAATAATAGAGAAATTTCATGGTCTGCGCTTTGGGACAGAAGACAAATGATTTCACTCTGCACTCATATATCAGTGGGCGTACAATCGCGATTCATATCCCATTGGACAGCTCTTGCGGATGAGAGTGCCATGGATTTTTTTGGTGCTGGCCATGGGCACTCAAAATCATTAAAGAGATGTAAATGCATTTCCACATGTAACGCCTCAAATTTGCTGAACATTTATCGTGTAATCTGTTTCCTGTGGGTTCAAAATTGTACAATAATAAATCGGTGGTCGTTATTCGCAAATAGGCATTACATTGTGTCCTACGTGCCCGCGTAGCGAGCCATATCATCGCTATACTATTAAAAGAGCCGGTCTGAACTGTCTGTATGACTGTCTGTCACAGATAGCGTCCGTTGACAAACTCGCAAGTTGTTTACGGCCACCAAACTTGGTACTCATGTACTACGAGACAATACCTAAATGATGGTACCATTAGTTCCACGATCCTACGCAAAGGGCGAATTGGTAACTGCAATCTGAATAATCAAGTTGGCTGGTAGGCACCCTTGCAAGTGTCTTTGTGCTACCAAATTTGGTACTCAAATACTACGAGACACTACCTACATGTTGGTACCGTTATTTCTGCGATTCACCGCTAGAGGGATAGGTAACTGGTATCTGAATTATCAACTGGGCCGATAGACAAGTTGTTCAGAGCTACCAAACGGGGTACACATGTACTACGAGGCAGTACCTACATGATCGTGTCGTTGGTTGCGCGATCCACCGCTAGGGGGCGAATAGCTGACTAGCCTCTGATAATAAGTAACTGACGTGGTAGAACCCTTGCGAGTGGTTTAGAGCCATCAAACTTGGTATAAATGTACAACAAGACGATACACCGCTAGGGGGCGAACAGCATTTACCAGCATTCTGAAAAAGTAGCTGGGATAGTGGACATGCTGGCATGAGGTTTAGAGCCACAAAACTTGATACACATATACTACTCGGGCAATGGAGGAAGAGGAGGGTGGAGGGAGGTATCTGGTGCAATGGTGGAAGGCGGTCTGATGCGAGAACGCGGAATGAGCAGCTTTATCTGCTTGGGGAGAATGGGAGCTGGGGGAATAAAAGGGAAGAGAGGCGGCGAGCGGAGCCAGAGAGATGGGCGGTTGTCGGATTGCTGTAGCATTGAAAAAGCCGGCCTGAATTGTCCTTATGTCTGCCACAGCTGAAATGTCACAGCTCACATCTGCACTACGCTACATTGCATACGATGGCGTATACAAGAATCGTAATCCAGTTGGAAATTCCGTCGCAACACCACCATTAAGTTATTGAGGGTTCTCTGTACTGTTTGTGTGTCTACGTTTTCTCTTCTCGCTGTCAAAATCGCATGATTTCTGATGTTAATGTCATGCAATATGCCTACTTTTGTAGCAATTTTCTTTATGAATTCTCTACGGGAGATCGTTTGCCTATCAGGCCTTTAAACAGCACTGGTGCTACTTCATATTCTTCACTTTACCGGTACATAAATAAAGCAACATCCGTGTATTCCATTGTCTACTTCATTAAACACCAACCCCTATTATTCACTTTTTCGGTCCACCCAGTCTATAATTCAGTAATATTGAGCTCCTCCCAATTATTACAGTGGCCGACACCCTAAATTGATAAATCAACGAAGTGGGTTATTTCTTCAATGTTAATTATTTCACGGGTATTTGATAGTTACCTGTATATGGTGAGATTCTGTTGGTGGACGTTTTGTTCCCGAGGCCCGCCCCCTCTACAGACCCTTTGGTCTTTGATATATGTTGGCATTTGTGGGAAGTTGATGCTGGGTCGACATCGGGCCTTACAGACTAGTGGTTTTGTGTTAAATGCCATCATTTTCATCTGACGACGATACAGCTCACCAATTCACAGTGTAATAGTTGTCACAGCGAAACAGCTCACCAATTACCAATATACGATTTGTCAGAGCATTTCCATCATAGCTCTCTAGATTTGTATGTAATACCGCTTACGCCGGTGCTAGGGGCCGTGTGGTCATATCATCCAAGTTGCCACATGAACAGGTACAATTAAAGCGTACCGGAGATACAACACATATCACGAATCGATAGATTCTTGGTATGTGCTTTAGAATAGGTTAACTGGAAGACTATACTGTGAAGTCATGTGGCTCTGTCAGTATGTCGGCACCTCTTCCCACTTCCCTTATATGTGTTGTAATTCTACACTCCTTGATCCTATCTAACGTTGGGGGTTCAAACCCGACTGAACAATGACCGATTTCATCCGTAGATTGTGCAAGCCATATCATGTGTATGGTCCACGAGCGATCTGATTAGAACCTGATAAAAAAAAACGCTTTTCGTCTGGCATGTCGCTGATTCGAAATGTCAGATGGGAGCATTTTTTCTTTTCTCTCTTGATCTGGTTTTAATCATATTGGGCACGCAAGAAGTATTGCTATCCTTCACTGTATTTAAATGCTACTGTTTTATGAAGATTAATATATCAAAACTGATTGGAACTTCCGAAATACAGGATTCTTTTGCCAAGCCATATAGATAGCAGATGAAGACGAAATGAACACGTATATCTGTGATCTTTCCAGATACTACAATTAGACGCAACATAAAAGGGTTGGTGGAAAAAGATGCCGAAGTACTGACAAGAAGACATATGATTTCACAGGTAAATATCCTGACTGCATATTTCTAATTTCTTTACCAATATATACGTACAATCTATAATTAAACGAGATTGGAAATATATCATAATCAATTGGGATTATACAAAAGATTATGATATAGCATCACTTGATGGTAATCTAAGAATATTTTCTCCAGCTGTCATATTGAACAAAACAAGACATTCCCCTTTTATCAGTTTACGAATATCAAGCATGACCAACTTATTAATAATACAGCAGTTTTGAGAATGATATAGATACTTAGTAATAGGCCCGCTTTATTAAATATCACCTACACGTGATGATGTTTCGTCTCTTATGTGATGTGCTGGAATACAATAAAAATACGAATACAATATCTGAATGATTATTTAGTAGATAACAACATAACCTATATAGGTGAAGCTGACTAAAATTATTCCCCAGCTGCACAGGCACTTTTTGAAATAAAATGACGAGGATTGCAGGCTTCCCACTTCCCTTATATGTGTTGTAATTTAAAGCTTTTTCTTTCCCTTTCGTACAGACCAAAGATAATCATATTTTCTCACACACCGATGCAGTAGCTTAATTCAATTTGCATGAAACCAGCCATGTTTTTATAGAGTCAGTCTTCAACAATAATATTTCCTTCAAATAAATGAAGAACTTGACCCAATGTCTTATTTTGGCGAAAGTTTGAGAGAGAAAAATGTAAATTTTTGTTTACATTTACTTTATTTTTGCTGTAGGCAATGATAACTGTTGGTGCATCGCTAAAAACTGACACGGCGGTGCCTGTGAAGCTAGAGATGTAATTTTTCAGCTTAAAATACTAAGTTTTGAATTTTTATTTATAATATTTTACAATATAAAGCACGCTGACCTGATAAGATGGCATATGTCCAAGACCTATAGCTTTCACTGGATTTTCCTGAATGCTTCAGGCATGTGAGGGTTCAGAAGAACCGGTATTAAGGTCACACTCATCTAGGACCGTTGGGGTTGTAATAGATTTAATAGCACTCTTAAAAATAAGGGATATCTCGACATTGTCTTGCAATAGAGATCTGAAACTCCATACATGTATCACTAAGGGTTTTCTACTTTCAAATAATTTTCAAGCCTTGTCAACTTTTTCAATATTTAGTGTGCCAGATCTCAATTTTGGAAATTGATAACCTCAAATCCGTCTATGGGGGAAAATAATCCAGTTACCAGTTATATTCAAAATATCTCTTTCAGGAAACTATTTGTTCACATTTGCTCTTCACATGATGTAGATGCGCTCTATTATGCTCTATTGGTTTTGTGGGAGAATGAAACACTGAAATATAACTGCTAACTGAACATTACATGTATATTGGCCTCATCATTTGCTATCGGAAGAGCTGTTTAAAGATTTTAATCTCGAAAACTGACATCTGATGCACCAAAAAAATTACAGAATTTACAAAACACGTTTAAAATGGAGTGATATGTACAACCAGAAGACCTCATTATTAAATAGGTAACTTTCCAGATCTATATTGCTAGACAGTTTTGAGATATTGCATTTTTTCAAGGTTGCTAGGAAATCTATTACCTTAACAATGGTTCACTTCCTGTACTCAATATTACATGAATTCACCAGACGGATTAGTAATTCCTCTGGACGATATCGGTTACAAGGAGGATAGACCAATATGTCATACGGAATGTATTCCTCGTACCAGTCTCATTGAATGCATTCACCGCACCCGTTCATCATGATTGCCGGTAATACATTCAGACAATGTGCCCCAGGCTCCCTTCACGGATTCAACAAACGCACTGGTAAACGCACCCTTGATTGTCCAGAATACTTTCCATTTGTCAATCCAGGACAGTGTACAATAAGACACCCCGGAAGCCGGACTTGTGTAACACTTTGTATGAGAAGTGAACGCCATGCCTTTTATATCAACGCAAGACGCGCTGATCCATGGACGTAAGATAGGCACCAACTCGACTTGAAGACATTTCCTAACGGCGTCTATCCAGCGTTGTCCGTCATTAGAAAATTCTTGGTAATGGTCAGAAAACAGGTCACAGAACTTGTTAGCGTATGTTATGGCATAGGCAGCATCAGTTCCTTCACACGGATACCGCTTTTCCAGACAGTCCCCGTACCAAGAGCATTGCTGTCCAGAAGGGATGAAACACCACGGAGGTAGCATTGTTTGGGAAAATAGAGTCGTGGGACGGGCTGGACTATTGGTATCAGAGGAACAGCTGCCGTACACATCTGATCCTTCGCATTCGTTATTAAATTCACACATGCAGTGGTACCAGCAATAGGTGCCCAAATGGTCCACACATTGTTGATTTTCTCCGGACTTGATTCGGATATATGTATCAGTCAGACAGGTCGCATACTGAAGAACATTTAAATAACGTTCTATTGGCACACATTCTGCTGAACCAGAAGATTCATAGAGAGGATCACGATGTGCTGAGGTAAATGTCACCATTGCTCTAAGGACAACTAGGATGTACATATGCGTCATTGTCAGATAGTTCGACATATCTTCTTAGCCTTTTCAGAGACCCACTAGCCTACAAAAGTAAGGAGATTGATTGTTATAGCTACTTGTGCAAAGATGCTCCAACTATCATTTTGGACTGCTACTTCTGGAAGATTGGGGAAAATCTCCGTTGAATTCCGTAAGTTAACTGATTGGTAGATTTACTCTTTCGGTTTTTCATCTTGCACTGATAAAATATTTGTATGCTTTATATGATTTATTAAATCAGAGGAATGTTCCATAACATAATAATGAATATTTGAAGCACCGTCCTTAATACGCCATCGAATATTTCGTATCGAATTTAAAGGTGAGATGCAAGGGTTTTCAATTTTTTTTTTTTTTTTTTTTGTGTGTGGAATATAGTCATATTTTATTAGACTCACTAAGTATACAGTGCATGAATACTGAATAAGCTAGTTGTGGAATATAGTCATATTTTATTAGACTCACTAAGTATAAAGTACATGAATACTGAATAAGCTAGTTGTGTAATAAAGTCATATTCTATAAATTACTTAGTATTACAACTAGTTAGTTCTCGGTGGGATTAAACCCCCATGGGGATTGAATATAATTCAATCAGTACAGTGAGCTCTAATATAAATCAATCAGTACAGTGAGCTCTAATATAATTAAATCAGTACGGTGAGCTTCAATATAATTCAATCAGTAAAGTGAGCTCTTTGTTGATTGAAGCAGTACACTTAACTTATATACATAGACAAGTTTAACTAAAACATTTTTCATGCTGACACGAACAGGACAACACACACACAGATAAACACACACACACACGTGCCGCTGCATCCACAATTACAAAAAAAAAACAATTTTGGAAGAAACGACATTTCACCGTACGCTATTTCCACCGAACTGATAAAAATAAAAGGAAAAGATATATTAAGTCAAATATTCATAAGATACCAAAAGGTTAATACTGCTTAGTGGTTACGCCAGGGGACCCCACTTCTGAGCGAAGATAGAGAGATTCTTATTTTTTGTATAGATATACCTCTCAATATCTCTGATTTTGATCACAGTGTCCATTAAACCATCGAAAGCAGGCTTCAGATTGTAATATCTACATCTGTATATATATTGTTTACCGAGTAACAGCAGGTGATCGTTAAGAACAGAACCTGTATTACCCAAGATTACTTGGGATCCGGACGGCGCCTCCATTTGAATTTCTATTTCATTCGACCATGTATGAAGATTTCTCCAAATTGCTTTCGAATAAATACATTCGTAAAACAAATGCAGGATACTTTCTTTCTCTTGGTTACAGAAGGTACATATATCGGTATCGGTTTTACCCCATAATTTTAAAAGAGAATTGGTTACAAGTATTCTGTGAATGATTTGGTATTGAAAATATTGTTGGGTGGTGTCCATTGAGGTACTATAGATGCATCTGTATATTGAAGTCCAAGGCAATTCTTTTGAATTTAGTTCATCTTCCCATTTCTCCTGATTTCGTTGCGGTTTGATTTCAATCCTTTTAATAAGTATACTGTAAATAAATTTTAAGCATGTTTGATTCATTAATCGTCTGTATACTTCTCGTTGATTCCTAATATTTTTAATAAAAGTACCGTTTTTTATATTTCTACGTTTTTCATTCGATATATTGTGAATTATTGCACAATGGAGGATGAAATAGATAGGTTTGATTCCAAATTTAGTCTGGAATTCATTGAATTTTAAAAAACGTGTACCATCCTCATTTACGAGATCAGTAATATAGGATGCACCCACATCCACCCAGCGGCGTATATCATTCCACTCTGATATCGGAACAAGGTCAAACAGAAGATTGTTGTAGTTCTTGTCTTTTGCTTCGTAATATTCCACACATCCTGCCCATGATCCGAGTGTGTCACACCAGAACGGGTTTTTTATTTGTTTTTGAACTGCATATATGCTTGCAGAATCTAGACACCAAACATCATGACCAGCAGGCCGCAATATGGTTTTTACCAATGTCCCAAAAATACCGTCGTCCTCCACTACTCTCTTTACCCACTTGACCTTCAGATATGATGCAAAAGCTTGAAAATTTATCATAGCCAATCCGCCTTCTGTTTTGGACATAATGATTGTTTTTCGTTTTATTTTGTCTTGCTTACCGTTCCATATGAACTGGAAAAGGCTTTTTTCTAAGTTTGCTATATAAGTTTTATTTGGGTTTGGTAGGACTGAAAATAGGTGTACTAAAAGCGGAAGAACATGTGTTTTAATAACTGTAATTTTGCCTATAGGGGTCAGATTTCTTCTGAACCAGCTTCCTAAAATTTTCTTAATAGAGGTCATTTTATCGTTATAATTTTTTTCAACAGTATCATTCATGTTGGGGTAAAACCAGATACCAAGTAGCTTAAATCCTCCTGGATCCCAGTTTATCCTGTAATGAGGACATAATTGGACAGTACTACCTTTTTTCTGGCCTATCCACACTGCGATTGACTTATCTACGTTGAGATATAATCCAGATGAAGAAGAGAACTTATTCAAGAGACCCATGGCTGCTTCGAGACATTCCCTCGAGCCGTCGAGAATCAAAGTAGTATCATCAGCATATTGCTGAATTTTTATTTCTGTGTTTTCTATTGTTATTCCTTTGATATTTCTGTCCTGTTTAACGGCGATAGCAAGGGTCTCTGCAACAAGGATAAAAATATATGGAGATATCGGGTCCCCCTGTCGACAACCCCTTTGTAAATTGAAAAATTCAGAGATATACCCATTATTTACAACACAGCTTTTGCTACCATTTTGGAATGTCTTGATCCACCGTATAATATTATTTCCGAAATTAAAAGATAAAAGGCATCTTTCTATATAGTTCCAAGACACCGAGTCAAAGGCCTTTTCAAAATCGATCAAGAAGAGTAGACCAGGAATACTGTTTTCCTCAGCATGATTTATAAGATCAAACAAAAGTCTTGTTATTTCCCCGATGTACCTTCCCTTCATGAACCCCTTTTGTGTTTCGTCAATTATTGATGGTAAAACTTCCCGTATTCTTTTAGCTATACACGTTGATATAATTTTGTAATCTATATTTAATAGTGATACTGGGCGCCAGTTTTTAATAAATTTTCTATTTTTACCTTCCTTTGGTAGGCATGATATGTAGCTCTGCTGCTGAAACGACGATAATGTTCCCGTTTCAAATGATTGATTTGCTGAGCGTAAAAGAAATACCCCGAGTTCGTCCCAAAAAATCTATAAAATTCTGTCGGGAAGCCATCATATCCGGGAGATTTTCCAGTTTTCATGTTTTTCGTTGCGTTAGTTAGTTCATCTAAATTGAGTCTCCCTTCACATGAATGTTGCTCTTCATTTGATAGTTTGACAGAGTGGTTCAGAAAGAGATTATCATCAGTATTATTTGAATCATCTCGTGCGGAGTACAGTTTATTATAAAAAGATTTGAGTTCTCTTAAAATATCTTCTGATGTATCAACAGTTCCCGTCTCTGTTTCTAATTCTGATATTGTTTTCACGATGTAGTTTCTCTTTTCTAATGAAGAAAAATAAGACGAGTTTTTCTCGCTATATTCAATACTATTTGCTTTGGACCGGATTATCGTCCCTTCCACCTTCCAGGACCTGGTGTCCTCTAGGTCCTTTTTTAACTTGTCCAACTGTTCCTTTATTTCATATATAGAGTCATTGGACGCGAGACATATTTCTTTTTCTTTTTCAACAATTTCCTTTTCAATTTCCTTTTCTTTTTTGATATTTTCTTTCTTTTTGGCAACTGAGAACGGAATGGTTACGCTTCTAATTTGCGTTTTCAGAAATTCAAAAAAACTTTGGTCATCACTATTAAGATGGACATTTTCCAAATCGCTTATGTCGCCAGACTCATAACACTGTGCTAGTGAGCCTTCAATGGTCTTCTTCACCAATTTTATATAACTTGGATCACCGAGTAGGGTGGTATTAAATTTCCAGTACCCAGGTCCTCGCTTACGACGTGCAAAACAGTATTTAAGTTTGATGCAAGAATGATCGGACCTATAAGAAATACCGATGTCTGCTCGTGCGCCCTGGATATAAATGTCATTGGATACAACAAAATAATCAAGTCGACTTTGCTTTATTCCCGATCTTGTATTTTGTCGTCAAGTATAACGGCGGGACAACGAGTTTTGTTCTCTCCAGATATCTACGAGATCGAGTTGATTTTTTTTATCTAATACCTCAAGTCTTGCCTTAGGATTATTAATACGGGCATAGTTGTACGTGTCCAGAGTAAAATCTTGGACTAAATTCCAATCCCCATTGATGATTATTGTTTCATTCCCCATATCTTTTATTATTTGGAAAAAATGCGAGTAAAAATTGGGGTCGTCGACATTGGGCCCATATACACTAGCGATAGTCAATTTGGTGTCTTGTAATGTTATGTCAAGAACAATAAATCTGCCATTTTCATCGACAGTCGAATTATGAAAGATGACGTCAGTATTGTCTTTGAACAAGATAGCCACTCCTGTGCTATTGGATGTCCCATGACTGCAAAAAGGAATATATTTCCCCCCCCCCAATCCTTTTCCCATGTTTCTCCGGTTTCCTTGCAGCCACGAGTCTCTTGTAGACAGATAATAGAATAATTCTTCTTCCTCAGCCAGTGAAACATGTCAACGCGTTTTTTGCGTTCAGAATGTAATCCCCTGACGTTCATAGAGAGAATAGTTATGTCACTGAAGACTCATTTACAACACAGATTATCTTTTTACAAAAGGTGGAGTTCCAGGTATTACTTAAGATAACGGTACACGAAAAGGGACACAGAGGTTCACATGACAAACAACAAAAACAATTACAGACAGACAGTGACGTGATCATAACAGGTGATTTTTCTTTTTATATTCTACATGGGCCATTTGATGGAACTATCAGCCTATCTACTTCATTTGGCTTTTTTGAAGTATTTTGTCTCCTGGTAAGCTTTTGAAAAGTGCTCCGAAATTGGTATCTCAAGCCTAGTGGATTTCAGAAATAGAATCCGCATCGCTTTGCCCTTGTTGACGCTGGTTTGTGACTTCACATCAGACCATCTGGCCGGTGGTCAATACTTGTAACGTTCAGTCTCCTGGCGGTTGGTCGACGTGACTTTACTATCCAGGAAAGATAAGCGATGACGTTTTGCAAATCTGAATTCAGCGTCTAGAGGTACTAACTTTTAAAAAGATTCTAGCAGACAAGATAATTCAAGTTAATCCAAGTGACGCAGGTATACTGGTATTTCTATCATAATTCAACCTGTATTAAATTTTTGCATATCACCTTCAAGCAGTAGTTCACTGGTGCTATGCATTTCAGTGAAGAAATATTCCATAAAGCTTGATGAATTTAATTTTCTGTGAAAAGCACCATAATAATACAGTTCACAAACAGGAACATAATGATATGAATGACAATAAAAATAGCATAAGCGTTTGTTTTGTCCTGGACTAAATATCTGGACTTGGATTTTAAGGTGTATCAATTAAATATAGATCTGTTAAATAGGCGAGACATGAAAGGAAAAGTCAGTATCAAATTAAAAGGCTTAGTTTCGTAATCTCGTAGAATTTTTCATAACGTCATCATTAGATGGTATTTCCCTGATATACTATCTTCGTTTACCTAGACTGAAGTCACGGATCAGTGCAGAGACCCTTTTTAGTTCTCTCTAGCGGCACCTAGCGGACAATCGCATAAATACCTGTAGTGCAAATTTCGGATTGGGTGAAAAATAATCTCCAAAACTGTTTTGTAGAACCCAGTGAATTATCCTGACCTCTTTGTCCATTGTATTTTTAGGTATGCTGCAAAAAATGGAATGTTTGGTAGACCTAACCCACCTTCGTATTTTCGCATGTATTATTTGATCAGGACCCCCACTAAAGAAAGAAATTGCAAAACGCCCATTCTATTTCATCAAAAATATTTTAGATGGGTAGAACACTGAATAAGAGGATAATAATTGAGACAAATAGCGGTTTGATAATCGCCACCTTCCCTATTGGTGTGAGACTGCGTTTGAACCAACTTCCAAACAGTCTTTTGACACTCCGTAATTTTGCAATGTAATTCGTATTAATCATAGCATCCAACTTAGTACTGAAGCAGATTCCTAGAAGTTTGTATCCTCCCGACTTAACTTGACTCCATTTTAGTCTGCCAGTCCATAAGATTCTCGATTTTCCGGCGTTCAGTCGTAAATCACTGTACGAAGTCATTTAAAATATCAATAGCCCTTGCCAGAGTCCTTTTAAAAGATGAATGATGATGGTCGAGATGATGAAGATGAGAGGCGCTCGCTGTTACAGTCTAAGACCTTATGAAATGGAAGGAATCCAGAATAAGTCACAATATAGAGCTGTACAGTTTATTGCCGGGCTGGAATGATTCACTTTATACATATACAAGAACAATACACACAATTCATTAAGAAATATAATGTTAGATACGCAAATACAATTAACAGAATACCGGTAGAATAAATTACCAACGTAATATATCGTATAGAACATATTACAATATATAAGCAATATACAAATAACATGAATAAGTTGAAACAGAAGAAAGTTTTACATATTACTAAATCTGAACGTTAAACAGGAAAAGTGCATAATTTAAACAGTTGAGAAGCAATTAATTACAGAGACATATGAACGGAACTTCAGCAAACCACTCACCTTATGAAATGGAAGGAATCCAGAATAAGTCACAATATAGAGCTGTACAGTTTATTGCCGGGCTGGAATGATTAACGATCCATTCCCAGCCCGTCCATACCGGACCTAATCCTGGATACCAAACATTCAATCTCCTTGGAGGTGGTTTGCACTTCCTGTGACGTATACAAATTACTTGCCCATTCCGAGAAGTTCGCGTCTAATCTACGGCAAGTGATTATCGTGAATAGCGGCTTAACAGGGCCATTGTACCGCGCCGGGCGATCGTCCGTTAATCCAATAATATTGCCGGAGTATCGGTAGGCCTACATTCTAACATATCATACAAGGACATTTTAAGTCTCATTTATACGTGTTTAATATACGTAAACTGTATAGGTGAAATTCTAATTACAACAATAAAATATATAATGTACAAACATCAATCAAAACGCTATTGAAACTAAAATATTAAGGAGCCGGCAAATATGAAGTATAACAGTCCTCTGACCATTCTGTAGCAATGTTGTATTGTCAGCATACTTGAGGACTTTTAGTTATGATTTTTTTTTACACAAATGCCCTAAATGTGTTCATCGCTTTTTATTTTAATGGCCAAAACCTCTGCAGCCAATATAAAATATAACGACACAGAGAGTCTCCCTGCCTGTCGTTATCCATTATTTGTAAAGCAGCTTTCTGGACTTGTTTGGGAGATCTGCACCCATTCAATGAAAGTTGTTCCGTTCCGAAGTTAAAAAATTCCAGGGTTCTCACTATAAAATTCCAGATTAGGTTGCCAAAGGCTTAAAGTCAATAAGAAATAGAGACCAAGAAGGTCATTATGTCGTAAATAAGTTCAGTTATGTCTCCTAAAAATCTCCGTTTCGTGAAACCTTTTTGTGTTTGGCTTATTATGAAGTCGAGCACTTTTCCGTTTCTATTCACAGTTTCAAAGGAACAAAGTTTGAAGTCAACATTTAGTAACGTTGTAGGCTTCCAATTACTTATCTTTCCAAAATTCGACCGATTGACCATCTGAGCCAATGATTGCCCTGATTTCATATGGATTGTCTGTGTCTTTGCACTCTTCAACAGTTAATTAACCTTCACAAGAGATTTATTTCTCTTTTGAGAGTCGACATTGTACATCATAAAATTCTCACACTTTGATGTATCTAAGTTACAATTCTTTAAGAACAGGCCTGCATATTATAGTTTTACTTCCGACCGAGTATCTGTGGTATACGACCCATGGTTCTTTGCATTTCTGAAAACAGTTTTTAGAGTTTGGTTTCTTTTTTCAATACGACAAAAATACGCTGAACCGTTTTCATACCAGTTTGCCTTGGATTTAGGTTTCTTTGATCCGCTTTGTACGTTTTTACTAATCTCTTCCACTGTGTTTAATATATCCAGTTCTAACTACTTTTCAGCCATTATACTATCTTTGTGCTTCCTAACAGAAAAGCTAATACAGCCTTATTATTACCTTTAAAAACAGAAAAAGGTTGGTCGTCCAATGTCAATGAAACAGATGAAGTCATCAATATTTCTAAAGCATTATTTCACTGCATGTTGTATCGTACTTTTTATCATTTGAGCATAGTCCGTGTCCATTATTATTTGCGAGTTAAATTTTCAATATCCCTTTCCGCTTTTTGCATTTGGAAAGTCACATTTCAATGTAACACTGCATACCAATATCTGGATTTGATTTTACGGCTGCCATGTTTCATATGCTTTCAGGATGTGTCAGTGTTATTTATGACATGAAATATTAATTTTTATCCAAATTATCGCGCTTTGGACTTCCTACTTTTTCAATGATAAGTCCTTTTCCTAGGCAAAACCTCACATGTCCACCTCTACATGGAATCTTTGCCCAAAATGTATGCAAAACTGCTGCAGCTTCAGCGGATCACCCCACAAGGCGATATTTTGGAGCTAACAGAACGTTTATTAGGAAGAGTTTGATAGAACAGAGGTTTGATAGAACTATTGTGTACCACATGACCTGACATGTCTGACATAATTCAAGCCGGTCGAGTTCGCACAAAGTGATCATCGCGCATAAATACAAAATATATAAACGGGGTGCAAATCATAAAACAAAAATAGATATAATGTACAAGTGTACAAACATATGTACAGGTGTACATGTATGTGTACATGTATGTACATTATCTTTGGCGAATTCGAAACCCTGATAATTTGGACAAAAAATAATCCCATATATAGCACAAGGACATTCTCAAATCTTATGAGACATGTGTACCAAGTTTCGTAATCATCCAATAAAGCCTGACAAATTCAGTTAACTTTTATGGCATTTTCGTCTTACAAAAAGCCTTATAATTTGCAAATTACTAGACCTAAATCCTCATTAAAAAAGTAATATTTCATCTCATAAATATCACAGGCACATCCTCTAATCATCAGAAACATGTGTACAAAGTTACATACTCATTCGGATACACTTGGCAACTTCAGCAAACTTTCTATGTACAGGTGCACATTTACACTTTTGTTAAACAAAAAACCTTATCATTTTCAAGAAGTTGGACAAAAATTCATATTTCATCTCAAAAATAGCACAGATACATCCTCTAATCATAAAACACATGTGTACTAAGTTATATAATCATCCAGAGACATCTGATAACTTCAGTAAACTTTCTATGTATACTTTTGTAAAACAGGAAACCATATCATTTTCAATAATTTGGACAGAAATTAATATTTCATCTCAAAAATAGCACATATGCTCTAATCACAAGAGACATGTTTACCAAATCCGCCAATGACAGCCGAAAACTGCAGCAAACTTTCTAGGTACAGGTGTACATGTACGCTTTTGCTAAACAAAAAGCCCTATGATTAGATTTTAACATTGGAGCACCCCGAGAATCGCCTGGGGTAGTGTAATAACTGATTCCTCCTAGTGGAACACCCATCTCATATATATATATTTTTTATTTATATTTTTCTTCTAAAATTTACGTGATTTGTTTTCTTGAACCTGTTAAATCCAAAACCTTATTTGTTACAGGGAGAGAACACCGACAACGATGACGACATGCTCTCTCCCCTCTCGCAAAATATCCTCTTACTTCGAAAGACGATATAAAAATATACATAGGAAAATAGCAACCAGCTAAATCCTGTATGACAACAAGCCGGTGCAATGTTGATCGATTTGAAAGTTCGTATCGATCAAAACTTACCTGCTGAATTTATATTGCAAGTTCAGGCAAGCGATATTCAATCGCATATTAACACCCTATGACATGTTAAGCTATCCATTATCGGGTCGATATTTATAGAATACTGCACGAATTTGTGAAATATTACACCCGAGGTCGCTTCACAGATACCCGAGCTTGTGAACAAGGGCATAATATTTCACAATATCGTGCAGTATTGCATTTATTATATGCCTGTAGTATTTTGATGACCGCCGATAACGAATGAATAAAGCTATAACAATCGTATTGAGCCAGTTTTAATCTTCGCAAAGGTTAGAATATACACTGCAAATCAAACGATTTCGGCTGCATCCTACGTTTCTCTGAACGGGGTTCATTCATGAGTTCATGAATGAAAAGGCGCAGTGCATGATGGGATTACTACGCGTAAATTAGGTGGGACACCAGGGGTTTTTCTGTGCGCCAGGTCATATACAATCTCCTATAAATTCGCTATATCAAAATATCATCTGAAAAAGAATTTCTCTGGCAGTTTTGTATGGCCCAAGTCATCTCGGTCTTGGAAATTTGAAACTTTTATAATGCAGTTCGAATAAGCTCCAAATTTCATGAAAAAGGACTAAAAATGGTGAATATTATGCTATATTCGTGTAGCATATAAAAAATCCGTATAAATATGCCAAGAATACCACCATAAGAAGACTACATCGCCGATTTATTTTACAATACTTGGTGTACAGCTATATTAAAAATAACATACTGCAGTTTCAGACATGTTGAGCTGGTGGAATAAAAAAATAGGTAAATATTTGCTTTTTTGGTGTGTCGAGAGAAACGTTTCTTGCCCCCAGTTGTGTAGGTGTGAAAGATTGAATAGGCCATCTTCAGTTCTCACGGGGCTTCACTTCTGGTGTGACTGGGAGAATAGTACTACATGTATCCACATGTACATTTGATGATTAACAAGACTTGTAATATATGTCATAAATGTGTGGACAATAAATGTGAAAATAACATTAATTAAACAGCAAACTGTGATTTATTAACTTGAATTGTCGTATTAATTGATTTTTTTTTGCTTTTGGAATTTATTCACCATATGCAGCTTACATGCATGCTGAAAATATATGAAAGAAGTAAACTTAGTAGGACTATTTCCAACTTTGTGTGAGAGTTTTCACTTTTCGAATATATTAAACAACGTTTCTCATTACTTAATTTAAGATGTACATGTTCATCTATCCATATCATGTGTACTCGGTATTTAACTTCAGGAATACCATTACTCAAGTGAATATAACTATAAACTCATGACTATAACCAAGTCATAAATTCCCAATATACATGTGCTTGCGGACTGAATTTAAGACGCACAAGAAATTATCTGATTTTAAATGGATGCGAACAATTTGAAACTTTCTGAAAATACTGGTCAATACGTATTGGAAATTGTACATGTACATTACACCAGTTTACAGTTCCAATACATTTCAAAATAATTAATATCATATGACGAGACATCTTCACATTTTCAAGACAAATTCCAACATTATCGTGCCATCATTTGCCTTGACTGAGAGCGCTGCATATTGTTCCGTGGAAAGAAGTAGGTTACGTCATTAACATCCAATCAAGTTCAGACCAGTGCCACTTGTCACGTTGGGTCTTCCAAGCCAATCAACGCTATCGTCTTAAAAGCAGTTTCAAATCACTAATAAAATTTGAAATCATTTGTCATTGTCTGAAAGCGTTATGCAGCTCGTGTGCATATTCATCGTGTCATGGCCGCGCACAACACTACGGAACAGAGAGATGTGCACGTTAAGTCATGGCGAATATGAATTCGAGATATATTTGGCTTACGCGTGAAGATGATGACGAGAAAGAGTCTGATAGGCTTTATATATATGTACAGGTGACGTATATGCTATATTCAGTTTTCCTGACTACTATCACCGTCTGGAAGAGCAAGAATGTTCCTTGATCATAGGACTGGAGACTGATTATTCTTATGGCCGGTAATCTTCATAATAGCACGATCTTCAATGCTAGCCTTCTTCAAAACTTGGACGGTGGTTTTGCGACATCCATGATTTGTCTTCCTTCCAGGAAACCCAGCCTTTTCACACACTTACATCATAAGGCTATTCAAACTATTGTTGCCCAAATGAGGTGTAATAGTACCATTCAGCCGATGCCAAACCTTGTTCCGGTATTACTTGAAAATAGAATGGCGAACCTTGGCTGGTCTGTGCTTGCAGAACTCCCTGTACAGAGCCACTGGGCATATTTCATCACCAGTTGCATAACATTTTGGTGTCGTTTGTCGTCTGTCAGTGTGAGATTCGTCACGTCCATCCCGAATTTTGGATCCTTTAGGAATAAGAAATGGAAGTATAGCTCAGAAAATGTAAATAACTCAACAAAGCATTAATACGAACAAAGAGCAACATTTATGCATTCATGACCTTTCATATGCTAGTGGGAATTTCTGTACTATTATGGTGATATGAATTGGCATTCACAAAACATTATTTCTTGGTTTTGCTCACTCAGAATGAAATATGCATGCTTGTGTTAATGCTATGATGACAATCAAGCTAAATTCTAATTAAACATGTAGCCTATACTACAAGTAGCACACTGAAATCTCATTTGGTTATCATTCTGTTCTCTCTGGGTAACAAACTACCCACTGGCTGTTAACGATTTGACAGAAGTTTAACAGAATATAACAGAAAAGGTATTCTGTTATATTCGGTTCAAATTCTGTAACAGAATCTACCAGAATTGGCTTTTCAATGTAGGTATGTTTATTGCAGTGACTGAGTAAATTAGATTTTAACGTCGTCTTCAGCAATATTTCAGCTACAGCACGCCTTCTCTTGTTAGTCGCCTCCTACGGCTAGCTCAGGGATGCTGGGGTTCTATTCTTGATAGAGGGGAGAAGCAAAAGGCAGGGCGGAGCTGGGAAAGAGTTTAAAACATTAGGAGAGAGAAAAAGTGATAAAAGTGAGAAAATCACATGAAAGGGACTACTACTATATCAGAAAGAGAAATACAGAATGAAAGGAATGGTTCAGAAATATTACAGCAACCGTACGATTGTTGTTATTGTTATAGTTTGTGCTCTAATGAGTATTCAGCACAATAAAAGAACTGAATTGAATTACCTGGTACAACTAAACTCGTGCCATTTCCCATTGACATCATCACGTTTCAAAAAAGTATCACCCCAGCATAACCTTCTGTGTTCGTCCCTTCCGCGCAAACCAAAGTGCAATGTGAAGAGAAACCGCAATGTGCATTGTAATGTGCGTCCATCACTGGCCCCAAATAATCCTTTCTCCCGGCATTGTCGTTGTTCTTCTGGGGTGAATGGTTCGGTGGCATTAGGTTTATTTCCTTTACCCTGTTTCGTCAGCTCTATGCGTTTTGCTGTAAGTGCTTGATGGAATAAGTGGAACTCGCGATCTTTAAAACTGCATTTATATCCCCGGTCTGTCAGGTACCTCTCGAGAGATTTCTTCATACAGGTAAGAGACACCGGTTCAAAATTCTGACTGTTTTTTCAGCGAACGGAAATTATAAACGAGGACAGATATTCGTTGATCTCAGACGGCGGAATGTCTGCGGAATCCCGCAGTTCGAAGTGCTCTCTCAGGTTTGTGCAACGTTGAACGCTCAACTTTTCTTGTTCGCTTATGAAACGACGTACATATTCTGTTACCGGTTTTGGTTTGAAGTCCATCGGTTCATCAAACAACTGATACAGAAGTTGTTGGTCAATGGCTAGCACCGCATGACAATTCCAAATATATGTGTTGTTGAAAATGTTATTGCGTAAGGATACAGGAGAATAGAACTTGCTGGTCAATGGTGTTCAACTCCGAGCCAGCCATGTTTGTTGACACCGATTGACAAGTAGTCCGGTGAAAAGGTTGCCCGGCAACCGACAGCATTTGACGTCCGACGGGCTTGATATAGCCGGGCCTGGTATATATCAGGCCCGCTGATTTGCTAACGTTTACATACTAAAAATACTATAGGTATATAATAATTCATGTATATCCAATTGAAAATGCCTGTGGCTGAAGCCATTGCTGTCGTCAGACTTGGGCATTGTGGAGTATTATAGACATTGTGACAGTCGTGATGCTTACCAGAAGCCTGGACTCATTCGTGTAGATAGATAAAGTAATACAGCAATATTTTTTTGTCTCACGCGTATGACTTGTAGTGATCGGTTATTTCCCTTATTTCGAGATCCGATTATCTCAAATTTAGGGATAGATATAATAAAATAACGTGCTAACAGAACAAACATTATTTATCGCAAACGGCATAAATTTTTTTCATGGCGATAGTTGATAATGCGGCGTGATCAAGGCTAAACTATTTTGCATGCTCAGTGTGTGGAGAAAGTTTCGAGTATTGGTGAGGGAAATGTTCTTTAAATAAGATAAGGGTGTCTCGCTTCGCTCACTCGGTTTTGTCTGATCTTTCGTGTGGCTCCCCTATAATCAATTCTACCAGACACCACCAAAGCAAATATATATTTAACATATACATACCGGTACTCAATGAATCTCCTATGGAGTCACATAATAAAATCACAAATAACGTCTCCGTTAGTGCCGAGAAGTTTCTCATCTCTGAAGATAGTATCCACTTTATGCATTTTTGGCAGTATATGGGTGGTGATTGCTCCACCTGACAAAATACACCTGAGATAACTGATAAAACAAATGATCCACAATGACTTTTGATATAGTACATGTAGCTCAGAAGGGTTAAAGGTATGCTGGACGATGTAGGGGCCTACCGTACTGTCTGATCTTGTATGTGTGTCCTACATTAATTACAAATCATTACTCCTCTATCTGGGGTCAAAGTGAAAGGAGATATAGCAAACTATGGTCACCTTGTGTACAATCACGACAATATCGTTAAGATATGTGCCCATTTTACATATCACAGGTTTTGATACCATTGTGTTAGTCATCGATGTTTTATCTATTTAACCCTAACTGGCCTTGGGGGAGGGGAGCAAAATTGCCCCACTACCAAACTTTCTGCGCTATCTCCGGAACGACGAAAAATGAAGAGCTGAAACTCCTTGACTTTATAATTTATCTTATTGGGGTCATTTTTAGCCTATTTTGCATAACCCCCTGAGCAGAGAATCATGGGAAAATTCAAGATGGCGGTCAGGTGGGGTAATAGGAAAGTGATATTTTTGTCATATTTCTTCAAAATTTCTGTTTTTCCGCGATAAAAAGTTGGCAAAACTATTTTATTTCACATCACATTAATATTTACCAATTTATCACGCAGTTTTTGCAGAGAAATTGCATAAATAAAAAATCAGAAAATTCGACTGAAAAATCAGCCAAAAATACCGGTTTTGAAAATGACGTCACTGTGACGTCATCAAAGCGGCTGTCTTGTATTTTTTTACATTTTCTGGTAGACCTTGACTCAGGGGTATAGTGTGGTAAGATTCAGCTCCCTAGCTCAAGGGATAAGACAAATAATTGTGGGGGGGGAGGGACATTTCCGCTCCTCCAGGCCCTCAAAAAGCGCAGGCCAGATAGGGTTAAAACTTGCTCAATGAATACTAGCAAGCAAATAAAAACAAGGGTTGTCTGTTGGGTTTGTGAATGTTAAACGGTATCCTCAATGGAATTTTCAAATGGATGAAAACTATGGAAATACATAATTTCATATGTACTTTTATTTTCTGAAAGAGGAGAAAATAACCACGGAGTATGCTATTTTGGAAACGGAGTAGAATCAGCAACGTCACGCTTGTGACGTCAGCGAGGGAACATGCAAGTCTGCCCACAGTCACATACTATATTGAGAGGCTTGAATTGATTGGCCAGTGAGGAACACGTTTTCATAGTTTTCCAAAGTTTGAAAATACAGTGGTGCAAAATAATATTTCAGATAAATAGTTATCATTAATTTTTCGAACAGGACTAATTTTGGGGGCTAACTTGGCACCGAAGAAAGCATTGCAAGCCGGTACTGATACAGGCAGTGGACAAATCGTTACTTATGCGATCAGAAGAAAAGGAGGTGTTCGGTTTGACCGATTTTCTTTCCTCGGTGTTTTGCGTTTATAAACTGAAAAAAATCATTTTCTCATGTTTACTTGAAAAGTTATCAGTTTGAGAGAGAAAAGGCTGAATTTTCGTATTCATTATTCTCACCAGGAAAAGATAATTTAAAAAATATTACGAGTGTTATAAAATGGGCATTTGTTTGTTTTTGGAAGTTTTGGTGATATTCTTGGCGGGAATTCCCTTTATTCCCTTTATTATGACACCTTCAACCAAAACGTGTCAAAGATATCTAAATTCGGTAGGTTTGACCATATATCATATTGAAAAGTCGCTTCGGTTAAAGGTGTCATATTTGCATAATATAGAAATATGTCGAAATGCTTCAGAAAAACACCAAGCCCTGTTAGGCCAATAACGGGAAATTTCTGGTTCACAGCAGTTACTGATATTCTTCAGTGTAGCTATACTTCATTACAATATGACTCTACTGATACTCATTTCTTCATTGCCGCTAATGCAGGTGATTACAGCATTGCAACTAAAATATTATCTCTTTTTACCTGCGGCACGCAGGTCTACGGGAGGCTCGCGTTGTTGTTCTTGTTCTTGTTCTTGTGACTTTTGAAATGCGCATGCGCTAAGAGAGTGTGATCTCTGCCACCACTTTTCTTTTCAACCTCCGATCTCACATCACAACACTGTCTTCAAGCGCGTTTGAATTCATTTGCAACTATATTCGATGGAATGAATTATTGCTTCGTTGATTTTCGTTCAGACTTCAATGTTTTACGCATTAGAAGAAATGCATCAGCACCAAAAACCCGAGAAAATGTCAAGCTAGTTTCACAGTATTCTCCAGACAGTGATATTTTCTTATCAGTAGTAGAAATCCTCGGTTTCTCTTACAGATAGCAGAGTTTGCGGTGAAAATGTCAGTAGCGGTAGTATGTCAACCACCTCGCTGGGGGTCTAATAACACCCCAGCCACCAGTCAGATTTTTGGACCGGATTCGGGGCCTTCGCGCACATCGCCGGAAGTGACATCATATATAGTAAAATAGATGTTTACCGAACATTTCGATTACTTTTCAAGTCTGCATAATACCTCTGTTGATCTAGCGTTAAAAAGAATTATCTGGAGATAATTTCCTCTGTTATCTGGACAGAGCATATGAAAAGTAGTTCGCTCATGTGCAACACTGTGAAGAGTTATTCTGACCAGTTCCAAACTGAAACCTTTGATTAGGTTAGTTTCCCCCTACTTGCGTCTGCATCAATGCAGGGTCAACCTGAACTGTGGTGGCGAGGATGAAGCCAATGCAGACCTGTGGAGGTATGCGCTGTGGGGAGGTTGGTAGTATGTATTAGTCGAGACATACATGAACTGTCGTCTAACTAGATAGTTCTTGCATGAACTGTCATTAGACATGCATGAACTGTAGACTACGGCAATGATTCATTTCTCTGTTAGAAAGATTGCTCCCACAGCTGACCTGATTTCCATGCACTAGTTTCCTTGCTTTCTCGTATTGTATTGTATTTTCTTCTTTCTCCTGATTTGTTGAGTATTTCAGCTAAGCTTTATTTCCTAAACAACCGGTGAATGCTACAACGAAGCGAGTGTTGCAGTCAGTTTGGAAGCGGTGGCTGTGGACCACGTGCTGTCGCTCGCCAGCGAAGGAAACGGTGCTACACCCGCAATAATTTCTCCGAGCGCTCATCCCATATGTGCCGTCTTTTCAGTCTTCGGCAAACAAAGTTGATAGGCAAAACTGTTAAGAGATAAACATGGTGATAATTGTCGATGTCATCGCTTGTCTGTTTCAATGTAAATTATCGTATCTCAGATAATTCGACAGAGTGTTGGCTGATCAATGTATGCATGTGTATGAATGTAGCGGCAAGTGGGGGTTGACGATCCGGAAGTTAGCTTTATGAACTACATGTATCGTTTTTTTGTTGTTGCTAATTTGAGCTATTTCGGCGATAAATACAGTTACATATTAATAAGAGTGATGCGGAAAGACCCATCAAACGTCCAACTGCTTGATATAACGCGAAATTATGGTAAATAGATTAGGGTGTCGTTCAGGTTCTTTCTATCTGAATAGCATTGGCCATTATGGAGGAGTACCCTTGGTGACGCCATGGGTCAAAGATTACGCGTTCGGAGAGAAAGCTGAAAAACTGACTTGTTTTCGTAAAATACTGGATTTTAGGATTACAAATGAGAGGGAAGACATAACACAACCATTATCTATGAGACAAAGGCACAGTTTGACGCTGAGTGGATTCGTAGGGTGAGGATAACATTTAATGGGATGGGGACAATAGAAGGAATGGCAGGAGCGTATGGAATGTTAGGAGAAGTGGGCGAGATAACCAGAATAGCGGATCTTGATGTGGTAGGTTAAGCGGAAACAAAACTTTGATTATCGTATTAAGAATACTGATCAGCGATACGGATTTTATATTTCTGGAACATCATTCCGTTTCTTGCCGGCATCGCTGAAAACGTTTGATCGCTTCTTCATCACAGGAAACTTGCCTATGTTTATGTAAACTATGATGGACTTTTTTTAAATTGGTACAACTAGGTTCACAACTATGATGTAGACGGTGTTCAAAGGTTCACAACCATGATGTAGACGGTGATCAAAGGTTCACAACTACGATGTAGACAGTGATGAAAGGTTCACAACTACGATGTAGACGGTGATCAAAGTTTCACAACTATGATGTAGACAGTGCTGACAGGTTCACAACTATGATGTAGGCAGTGATCAAAGGTTCACAACTATGATGTAGACAGTGATGAAAGGTTCACAACTACGATGTAGACGGTGATCAAAGGTTCACAACTATGATGTAGACCGTGAGCAAAGGTTCACAACTACGATGTAGACAGTGATCAAAGGTTCACAACTATGATGTAGACAGTGATCAAAGGTTCACAACTATGATGTAGACCGTGATCAAAGGTTCATAACTACGATGTAGACAGTGATCAAAGGTTCACAACTACGATGTAGACGGTGATCAAAGGTTCACAACTATGATGTAGACAGTGATCAAAGGTTCACAACTATGATGTAGACCGTGATCAAAGTTCATAACTACGATGTAGACAGTGATCAAAGGTTCACAACTACGATGTAGACGGTGATCAAAGGTTTCGGAAAAATGTAGTACATAAATTCAGGGATTGGGAAAACAGAGGTAGAGAAGTAGCCAATAGGATCCAACGAGAAAGCAAGGAAGGAAGGAAGTAGAATCTTCTGAAGAATGGTAAGGAACAGGAACAAACAGGTGTCATCAGGAACAAACAGGTGTCATCAGGTGTGTTAATATGTAAAGATGCGGTGATCACAAGTAGGGAACACATTAAAGTAACAGTGGAAAGGAAATGGAGTTAAGTAACCAGGGAGCATGAAAGCAGAGTAGTGGATAAGGAGATTCTTGGGAACATAAGGCGGAAAGAAAGGGAAGGTTCGAAAAACTAAGCAATTGATACTGAAGCACTACTGGATGATTTTGAAATGCGGGAGACAGAAGCGGTCATAAAACAACTGAGGAAATCCAAATCATGGGGTAGATAACATTTCAAAAGAGTGGGACGGAAGGTTATGGAAGTGTATGAAGGTTCTTTTTTGTTAGATGTGGAGGGAGTACACAATACCAGAGATCTGTACGCCTGTTTCCGGATCCGGCGACGCAAGCCGTGGATGTCCCAGCGGTCCCGTGATCTGGGGGTACACATATATATGCGTATCCCCGAAACATTCTGGCTCTCATGGTTCTCAACAAGATAAGGAACTAGAATTGCCAAGTCATTCTAATCGCTCCGCATATCGTACATAAATATATAACGTATAATGTGTTGGGATCTATTGATTAACTTGGTATAACACAGGAGGAGGCTGACTCCGAAAATATTAGCGGAAAGCATTTTGTAGATCAATATTTCGACACATATATCGCCACAAGTGAAGATATACAGCAGAGCTGCCTTTGTATGTTGTAAAACTATATAAATAAATAACTATACAAGGATAGCATGATGGAGTTTCCGATACTGTATTATACTTGAAACGTTTTCACATCTTTGGATGTTCTTCTACAAGTAAATATTACATTCAAACGAGCATATAAAGTCGGAATTTCACCAAACTTGGATGGAAGCTTCATTGGGATGGCCCCTCGTCTGATTAGGTTTTGGTGTGTGTGTGCGAGCGTTCGTTCCTGTCCATCCGTCCGTCCATTTACTTGGAATGGTCTCCGCATCTTATTATGTTTTGGTGTGCGTGCGTGTTTGGTGTTCATCCGTCTGTCTACTTGTACAGGTATAGACCAGCATTGTCTGTAAAATATCTGAAGAACTACCGGATGGACTTTCCCCGAACTTGGATGGCAGCTTTATCGTGATGGCCTCTTCATCTGATTAGATTTTGGTTTGTTTGCGTGCATCCATCTGTTTCTGATGTCCAGCTTTGTTACATGTATGTACAGGACTACTCTTGTCTACAAGATATGTGGAGAACTACTGGATGAAATTTCACCAAACTTGGATGGAAGCTTCATTGAAATGACCTTATGATAAAATGATTCTTTGGTGTGAGCTAGTGCTTGCGTGGGTCCATGCAAAATGCGCTTATCTGTCTGTCCATTTTTTTTTCACTCCATATCTTCCAAACCACTGAAGGCAGATGCATGAAACTTCTATACGGTACAGCATGTATACTATAGGTGTGACTCTTGTATGTTTTGCATCTTTCCTATAATGTGATCAGTTTCGAAATAGTTGATGCTTCACAATTACATGTATTTCACATTGGTTGGACGCTGTAGATGTCGGCAATCCACTCATTGCTATATAAATCCCGACTCCTCACTGGGTTACTGCAACAATGAAAATCGCCTCTTTGTAGTTAATAGTTTTTGATGCGCAGCTTTATTTAGGATACTTACTGCTACATTCATTTTATAGCACTTTCCCTTAAATTATGTGCCCAAGTAGTATACAAAGCGTCTTTAAAGCAACATTGACCTCAGAAATTTGCATATTTTGTGGAGGTCACGTGGAGGTAGTCAATCAGAAGCGAGTATTGATGTCACGTGGTGTGTGGTGGGTGGATGGTGGTGGTGGGTTTAAGATGGCGGCTGGTGGGTGGATGGTGGTGGTGGGTTTAAGATGGCGGCTGGTGGGTGGATGGTGGTGGTGGGTTTAAGATGGCGGCTGGTGGGTGGATGGTGGTGGTGGGTTTAAGATGGCGGCTGGTGGGTGGATGGTGGTGGTGGGTTTAAGATGGCGGCTGGTGGGTGGATGGTGGTGGTGGGTTTAAGATGGCGGCTGGTGGGTGGATGGTGGTGGTGGGTTTAAGATGGCGGCTGGTGGGTGGATGGTGGTGGTGGGTTTAAGATGGCGGCTGGTGGGTGGATGGTGGTGGTGGGTTTAAGATGGCGGCCGGTGTGAGTGAGTGCAAGAATGTATTCATCCGCGGTCATGTCTGGCGGTGATTCGGTCGCGGGAAAAACCTTCCGCGGAGAAAAAGTAGTCCCTAGATAAAATGGTCCGATGGGGTCGAGTGAGGTATCCAAGTGAAGCTTAGGGGAGGGGGCATCTAATGGGCTGGGGGTGGGGTTGACATATCGGCCTTCTGCGCATGCGCGGTGGCCGAAGGGTATGAAAATAGCCGTTTTGGGAACAACAAGTTTAGTAATGTTTATATAGTTTATTACCCCAATGTTACATCATACCCAGGCTGGCGGGAGCCGCCCTGGGTATGTTTAGTATGTTCACAGCAAAACAAATTGAAATATCAAACACCATGTTTTATTATTTAACACATTGTCACATTAGGTACAAGGGTTTACTGAGCTCAAGTCAGCGAGCAGCATGTAGACATAGAGTGTGTGTACGGCATGATATTCATCAGTGCACGGGTGACGCATTCAACCGATGGGTTGATCGGTCAGCTTGGTCAGGAAAAACGTGACATTGGTTACCCTCTCTACCACCCATTGAATGTTGGGGCGTTGACAATGCGCCCATCTCAAAGGTTCCACGGTGTCCAGTATCTCCAGCATCGTCTCTAGTGACCCCCGGTTAATGATGGTGACCGGCTGGTCAAACACATGGTTGTTGGCACTGGGATAATAATACTGTAACTGGTCCGTCTTTTTGTGACGTAAGATGTACCCGAAAGCGACATTCAATGTAAAGGCCGTAGTTTGATCATTGAAGATGGCTTCCACGTAGCTGCGTAGACAGGTGCGGTTGGTCAGTGGGAAATTGTAGATATCTTGAGGGTGGAAACAGTACCGTGTCATGGACCAATGGCGCCGATCGATGTCACTGATTGGATGGTTGTCCTGTAAGAGATCGCTAGGAACATTTATGGACTCCACCAGAAAATGTTCGATGTTGTCAGCACTCGAAACCGTAACGCTGGGGTCCGGCTGGATATTCAGGCTCTTCTCAACTGTGGGTATAGGCGGGCTCTCCTTCATCGCATCACCAGTGGCGTTCGTCTCCCCGGGCTTATCTTCACTGGATCTCACCTTCCGTGGCTCCTCTTCAGTAGGAAGTTGTCGTTCATGCTCATGGGCATGAATCAACCGTTGGTGTCGCAGCAACTGACTGCGTCGTTTGAAGAGTTGATCACAATCCTCGCATGGACGCTTGGATGGCCCATGAATTGAACGTTCGTGGCGCAGTAAAGCATCTTCCCGATTAAATGACCGTGCGCAGGTTATACAAGTATACAGTCCATCGTTGTGGAGGCCTCGTGGCGTCGTAAATTATCTAGACGAGTAAACTGCTTCTGGCAAGTTGTGCAAGTGAACATCTTGGTGGTTGATAGAGTGTCTGATGAAATGGCAAGGCCGCTTCCCTTTTATAGCACGCTAGCTGGTAATCTATTTTTAGCACACTCTACCCCAAGTCGAGGATCGAGACTGGTGTACTGGTGTACACTGAGCCGCATTGCGCGCGCGTATGAAGACCCTTATACATACCCAATGCAGGCGCAGACGCGAAGTGCCCGGACGATAGACACGGACGTCACCGATCCGAAAAGACACGGACTTTACCCGAAAGACACGGACTTTACCGAAGATACACGGACTTTAACGAAAAGACACGGACGTACACGAAAAGACGCGAAGGTGAACGCCATTGTGGGAAACCTCCCACAGACAGGTCAGTACATGCATTTCTATGTTGTTCACGCATAATAAAAGGATTGATCTGTAATCTGTGTTGTTGTTGTTGCTCCCTTTTTTGGACTAACCCATCAGAATAGTACGTATCACGGACTACACCCGTAGAGCTACATCTGGTCTATAAAACACGTCCCTCTGGATCCCACACCTTCATTTCTACAGAGCCATGGCGGAGATCCAGCCCCATGCGACTCGCATTTTACAGTATGCCACCGTGGTGAATTCATTCACGGGTTACCGAGCAGTGGTCCGGTCCATGTTTGCAGATGGCGACGACAACGAGGGACGACGCCAGATCCTGAACGAGTTCACAGAAGCGGTCCTCCACAGAGTGCACTCGATGGACAGGCGTGCCATCACTCACCACTACTGGACTATGACAGCCATCCTTGATGCTCGCGCTATGGACCATGAGCGCTCACGCCGGAACCAGCGCCGGCTGGTTGGCCTCATACTAGTCTGTGCCCTATTGACCCTGGCGCTGTGGTATTGACACTATAAATACGAGGGTCAGACAGAGTGTGTGTCATTCACCGTTCGACATTTGGACCAAGCATGTCACCCGTCCTACGAGCCATCCTGCCCCTTACACCCCGGGTGGGGTTACACGTCTATGAAGATAAAGTCACCCTGGTGGAAGACCGTGGAGCTATTTGCTGGGCGCCCGCTGAGACCGTATCGAATACGGTCACACTACCTCGTGACGGCTGGACCAAATTTAAACGGGTGTTGAGCGGCGAGCTCGACGGAAACCTCATCCACATAGACAATGCCATCTACGTATACCGTGCAACCTTCTTCCTACGCCTGGGCCGCTACCAAGACCCTACGCGAGGCTTCACCCTAGACCCCGATCTGTGGTCAGCCTTGAAGAAAGTGGTGCCTATTGTGGACCAGCTGTTTACACCGGACGAGCGATCATCACACCAGTTGGGGTGGGCTCGTGCTATTGAGGACGCGCTGGCTGAACCCCATGAACAACTACATGAACCCGACGACGATGCCATTGATTACCCGGCTAGACTCAGTCAGCCCAATGACATGACCACCTGATCCTTTGATCTCACGGGGTTCTCCCTATAAATACGAGAGACAGTGAAATCTGGTACCATTCACGTACTGACCATGACGGAGCATATAGTACTGGCGTATTTCAGCTTGACCCCCGAGGTTTTCCTGCACGTGTATGCGGATAAGGTCGATATCATGGAGGAGGTGGGAGACGTCTGTGATGCGGACCCTACACAACCGTGCCCGGCTCACATTCGTCTGTCCCGGGAGGGCTGGACCAAATTCAAACGGGTGTTGTCTGGTGAACTGGACGGCGACCTCATCCACTTGTGTCACGATGTGTACATCCGACGCGGCCCTTTCTTTGCTCAATTGGCTCGGCTAGATGGAGGTACAGTGCATTTTACCCTTCACCCTGATCTATGGTCTGCATTGGAAGATGCCGTGGTAGATGTGGATGAAGTGCTTATCAAGCAGTCATCAGACGAGTTGGACTGGTCATTTACCATGGCCACTGTGGAAGCCCACGAAGAAAATCAGAAAGAAACTCCGGCCCAAGATATACCCGTTATAAATAAACGATAGAGCCAGGGTCCATCATCATTTTGTCACCATGAAGCGCTGGGAGAAGGTGTTGGATAACTTATACTACAGTCCCGACAGTCCGGCAGCCTATAGTGCATTGTCGGCTCTCTATCGAGCGGCCAAACCCCAGGGGATACAACGTGCCCAAGTCCGAGATTGGTTAAGAAGACAAGACACTTATACCTTACATCGATCTGTCCGTCGCCATTTTCTACGGAACCGGGTCATCGTGGGAGGAATAGATACCCAGTGGCAAGCGGATTTGGTCGATATGAGCGCCTTTGCCAAACACAACGATGAGAATCGGTATATCTTGACGTGCATCGATATCCTATCGAAGTATGCGTGGGTGGTATCCATCCGGACGAAAACGGGGCAAATCTCATAGCGGCGTTCAAAGACATCTTCAAGACCGGGCGCAAACCTTTATATTTGCAAACCGACGAAGGCACGGAATTCCTCAACAGACCGTTCCAAGCCTTTCTCAAGAAACAGGTGTTTTTCTTCCATACGTACAACGAGACCAAGGCTTCCGTGGTGGAAAGGTTCAACAGGACATTCAAAGGCCGTATGTATAAATATTTCACCTATAAGAATACAAGGCGGTACATCGATGTTCTCCCGAAACTGGTGAGGGGTTACAATCGAGCCTATCATCGAAGTATATAGAGAG
>JAVTVY010001706.1:0-36570 GCA_036873755.1 Hanleya hanleyi | reverse complement strand
TTTCATGGGGGAATCCAAGATGGCTGCCTGGTGGCCATATTGGATTTTCGAATCGGACCAGAAAAGGTTTCTTGCACAACTAGACCCCAAGGGGAACCTGTGTACCAAATTTGAAAAAGATCCATGCAGTAGTTCCTGAGAAATCGCGGTAACAAGATTTCATGGGGAAATCAAAGATGGCTGCCTGGTGGCCATATTGGATTTTAAAATCGGACCAGAAAAGGTTTCTTGCACAACTAGACCCCAAGGGGAACCTGTGTACCACATTTGAAAAAGATCCAAGCAGTAGTTCCCGAGAAATCATGGTAACAAGGTTTCATGGGGAAATCCAAGATGGCTGCCTGGTGGCCATATTGGATTTTTGAATCGGGCCAGAAAAGGTTTCTTGCACAACTAGACCCCAAGGGGAACCAGTGTACCAAATTTGAAAAAGATCCATGCAGTAGTTCCCGAGAAATCGTGGTAACAAGGTTTCATGGGGAAATCCAAGATGGCTGCCTGGTGGCCATATTGGATTTTTGAATCGGGCCAGAAAAGGTTTCTTGCACAACTAGACCCGAAGGGGAACCTGTGTACCAAATTTGAAAAAGATCCATGCAGTAGTTCCTGAGAAATCGCAGTAACAAGGTTTCATGGGGAAATCCAATATGGCTGCCTGGTGGCCATATTGGATTTTCGAATCGGACCAGAAAAGGTTTCTTGCACAACTAGACCCCAAGAGGAACCTGTGTACCGAATTTGAAAAAGATCTATGCAGTAGTTCCCGAGAAATCGTGGTAACAAGGTTTCATGGGGAAATCCAAGATGGCTGCCTGGTGGCCATATTGGATTTTCGAATCGGACCAGAAAAGGTTTCTTGCACAACTAGACCCCAAGGGGAACCTGTGTACTAAATTTGAAAAAGATCCATGCAGTAGTTCCTGAGAAATCGCGGTAACAAGAATTGTTTGCGGACGGACTGACGGACGACGGACTGACGGACCATGGACGAAAAGTGATTTGAACAGCCCACCATCTGGTGATGGTGGGCTAAAAAATGAAAGCCTGACACCGCTCCTATATTCCTACGAAGTTGGCTCTCATTTGCAAATTGGCTGAGTAATGAGTGAGTCCATCCGAATCCTTTCTCCGGCAAAATAAGGTGAATCGTTGCCATTAGAACCTTGATTTTTGGCATGAACATGCATTAGGGGACTGTTACTAGCAAGTTCTGAGCTGACCTACTTTTGATGAAAATTTGACCTGCATGGGCGACTTATAACATTACACTTGGACCCCCAAGTCATCTTCCTCGAGGTATTTGTGTATTGCTATGCATAATCTATCATGACTATGGCTATAACCTTATCCTTCCCATATCATTACCTCCAAATTCCCAATACCTTTCCCGCCATTTTTTTTCCTATATTTATAACATTATCCACTTGACCGGACGTGACGTCATCCAGCCTCTACATTTCCCTTCACATTTCCCCCTACCGCCACCAAATATCCTAAGAGATTTACAATTCATTGCGAATCCTTTCGCCGGCAAAATAAGGTGAATCGTTGACATTAGAACCTTGATTTTTGGCATGAACTTGCATTAGGGGACTGTTACCAGCAAGTTCTGAGCTGACCTACAATTGATGAAAATTTGACCTACTTTGGTGACCACCCTTCTTTGTAGGTCCTGTGACTCACACTACTCATGTTCCAGCTCTAAAGAATGAATTTAAGACATATAGGAATATGAGAGCAATACAATATGGACATCACTGAAATTAACCATTTTCTCTCCCCCCCCCCCCCCCAAAAAAAACCTATACCGTAGCAGACACAATATAAATAAGGATGTTATAAAATGTAAATGCTGATATTGGGAGAAACTGGAAAAAATTTGAACAAAAGTATGGCTCCAGTATTCCCATAAATTCATTTTGAAAGCTGGTATACTGGAGCGATGTAGAGCTTTTCGTCTTTCTACTTGTACTTTAGCCTCATGGGGCTTCAGGGGTTGACCTGGGGTGTCAGCTTGCACACTCCAGGTCATGGTAAGAATAGGCCTCAGCTCCTCAGTCAGCTTGTCATAAGAGGCAACTAACTGGGGCACATGTGGGATTTCCAGGTTGACCTGGGGTGTCATTGTGTACACTCTAGGTCATGGTAAGAATAAGCCTCAGCTCCTCAGACAGCTTGTCATAAGAGGTGACTAACCGGGGCACACGTGGGATTTCCAGGTGTGTAAAGGAATAAGACCCAACTGTAATATAGTTAGTTGAAAGCAACGTTAAATCCTATTCACTCACTCAGTTTCAATTTTGTGAGATGGAAAGCTTGAATAAGGGAGCGGTCGATGTAGCCTGGAACTTTCCATCTTTCTACTTGCGAGTTGAAAAGATAAGAGTATAGGAGTGACATATGTTGCGAGATGAATAGCTGGAATTTTGGAGTGATGTTCAGCTTTCCACCTCTCAACTTTCAATTTGTATTGAAAGTTCTTGTATTACAGTACCTTAAAATCATTGATAGTTGATTAATAATTGAGTATCTGTTTCAGTATTATAGTGGAGGCAGCCAACAAGAATGATGTAGAACTGTTGAGGAAAGGTCTGCGAGGACGGTTAGGGGAGTTCACCATCGATGATGTGAATGAGGCGTTGGTGAGGGCCTCTAACAACGGTAACACTGCCTGTGTCTCCCTGCTACTGCATCATGGGGCGTGTCCAGATACAGCCGACATCGACAATGACACGCCCCTAATGTTAGCCTCATGCAATAACCATTCTGCTGTGATCAAACTTTTGCTGCAGGCTGGCTCGTCTGTGAACTTGGTCAGTGATACCGGGCGCACTGCCCTCCACATGGCATGCTGGAATGGTCACAGTCATTTGGTCAAGCTATTGCTGGATAGTGGAACTGATCCCACCATCCAAGAACGGTATGGAGATACTGTCATGATGCTGTCAATTTTAAACGGTCATTACGATGTGGTGAAATTACTTCTGGACACCAACTGCGACATCAACACCAAAAACTTTGATGGTGATACAGCCTTGCATTATGCAGCCAAGCGAGGATATGACAAGATCGCAAGACTTCTTTTGCAAGAAGGGGCAGAGAAAAATGTCCAAAATTGCTGGGGTGCCACGCCAATGATGCTAGCTGCAGAATATAACAGGAAAGCGGTGTTGCAGGTTCTACTGTCCGCCAGGTGTAACATTAATATCTCCTGTGTAACGGGGCGAACAGCTCTGCATTATGCCGTACATAGAGGGTTCTCAGGCTGTGCCAAGATTCTCCTTGCTTATGATGCTCACCCTAATTTAGTAGACTCTGATGGAAACTCTGCCTTGATTACAGCCGTCTCCAATGGCAATGTGGAGTGTGTTCGCCTTCTAGTGAAGGCAGGGGGTGATGTGGACGCTGAAGGTCGAGCATTAGTAGGCCAGCGATGGGATATGGTCGTACCAATGCATCATGCTGTCTGGGAAAACAAACTGGATGTGACAAAGGTACTTCTCTATTCTTCAGGAGAACCAAATTTGGCAAGGGCAATACTCGTTGATGAGAAATTCAAAGAGAGATTGCAAATTCTGAAAGATATGAGAGTTTGGTTGGAAAATATAGCCGCAGTTCCAGAGACACTTTTACAACTCTGCAGACGAAGAATTCGCAAAGTGTTGCAGAGCCGTATGCATGTATCATATAGCTTACCCTTACCAAATTCTATGAAGGCCTATATTAACATGCGTGACCAATAGGAGACGTACAAGTCAACATGTTAGACAGAACAAGATCCCGTGATTGAATTGTAGATGGGCGTTGAGCCTTGCAGTCTAATTGTGCTAAACTAATATTATTTTGAACTTGCATGCACATGTGGTTCATAGTTGACAATCCCCATTCAACATCTGTGGTGAATTACCCATTTGCCAAATGTTCAATGATCAATGTTCAATGATCAATGTTCCAACCCATTAAAGAATGTTAAGAAAACTCAATGCTGTGTAATTATACATACATAATAAGACTTAAGATTGAGTCATGTGGTTTTATTAGGTTTATTAAATAAATATCTGAGTTCATCTGCCATCATTCCCACCAGCTTACGATATATACAGGATATCCACTGGAAAACTACATACAAGAACAAAACCACCTTTGTTTGTTCCTTTGAAAACGCTGTTCCTTTCTCAACTATTCAGAAATTTGTGTCAATAAAAAAATCATTGGTACTGACATGACTGAAGGTGCCCAGTGGTGTGGCAATATGACACAGCCCTCGCCAATAAGAAACCCACCTCGGCAAATATTTTTTGGCATTGAAATAACCCACCATGTTAAAAATAGCTGAGGTGAACTGATTTTGCTTCAGCATTCCCCTACAATAGGCAAACTGTTTGAGCCAACACTAGAATCAACCAGACAAGAACTCCGAAATATGTCCTGACTAGTTCCTTGCTAACAGATTACAGTCAGCAGGCATCCTCTGATATACAAATGAACCATTAAGTCACACAGATGGATGGGAATATAGGAAAGCAGTCCGATTAAACTGGACACCAAAAGGGAAGTTTGGCTATTAGGTTATTCTAAAATCTGCTAGGGCTAATTATATTTTAGAAACAGAGTTGAAATGTCAATGTTCAAAAGTTACTGCATGGCGAGTTGTGACCCTTGTGTGATCTAAGCAAATGCTACATTATTTCAATATGTGTTCACTTGAAAGATGTTTCCATGTGACCACCAGTGATTCACAATATCTGAATGTCCTCTCCAAAAAAACAAACAAGCTATTAAAATTGAATATCACTATTGGAATGTTTACACTCGTATGTAGTGCACTGCAACACTGCTGATGTGGTATAAAAATCCCTTACACCTGCATATACCCTCAGGTTAGCAGGTTTGATTCTCACAATGGTATTGATGAGTTATCTTCACACCTGTATGATAATATTAGTTACTTCATGTTAATGTGGTATCATAATATTATATGTGATCATTTCAAATTCAGGTAGTTGTCATGATGTGACCATATAACAGGCATGTAGCCAAGCGGGGTATTCAGGGATTGGGTGAACCATCCTTTTGAAAACAAGCGCTGGATGAGCGCAAAGACCTCCGTCGAGGCAACAGGGTCCGTAGCGTAATACATCACTGAATAACATACGGCCGGATGCCAAGCTCAATTTTGCATTTGTTGGACGTTAGCTTCATCAATGGTAATTAATCTGGGATTGAGGGTTCCTCACTAGCATGTCCAGACAGGGACGTGAAAGTCACATTCCCAGCAAATAATTTTTGTTTCATTTGACGTGCTTGAAATATTGGGGTATGGAATAGAGTATATTGATGGAAAACCTGGAAAGTGCTTGAGACATTAGGCCCCATCCCACCCACACCTCCCCATGAGAGGATCCCCTCACCCAAATCAACACGTTAGCGACAGAAATGAGACCCTGTGTGCCTAGTTGTACCAACTTGCTTGTGATTTTGTGCTATAGGCCCAACACAGCAACACTTCATATTTTGTATGTGTACAGTATAGCATCATCATTGATGAGAGAATGCTCTTCAAAACACACCTCATTTTACCGACACTTCGTTCTGATCTGTCTCAACATCATATGATGAGGATTCAATGCGCTTGGTATAATTTTGTATACTGGTGTTACAGGTCACCTTCGCCTTCACCTTACTGTATCAATGACCATGGACTTGTACATGTATCACATTCACATTGAATGGTGATGGCTGATGAGAATATTGCCCCTATGGAACAAATGACTGGATTCCACGCAGCAAATATTTATTGTGTAACAGTGAGAAGAAAATTAATTGTATAAACATTCCAAGGCTCATTGAACACAAGCCGCATCATACTTGATATGAATATAACGCGCGTCCATTAGCTCGCTTGGACGTCGCTTAGTTAAATATGGACAGACTCGCAAAAATCTCAAAATTTTCAAAAGCCACAAAAATGCCCTCAGCTTGTACAGAGTAAGTAAAAATACTTATGTACAACTTGATGTTTAGAAATGACTGTGTTGAGCGGTTCTATTCCCAACTTCTCTTTTATTCTATGTCATAGAGGACAGGGTTTAGTAGATAATTAAAAACTGTATTAACTCGGCTTCACATTTTAAAGAATGACTTTAATTGAGCCAAAGATGAAAGAGAAATACACTTATAAAAAAATCTATTTAAAAAAATATATGTTTATATTAATTTCCATAATTTATTGAAAAAAACTATACGTAGGCTTCGACCATCCAATATCACACAGGCCAGGCAACTGTGAGAACAAGTGAAAGATACCCATCGAGTTGAGCGGATTTGCAGATGAACAACAACAAAAAATTGCACTTTGTGCCTCACGAGGCCCTTCTCCATAGAGTGCATGCCAGTTATTTTTCTAGACTACAACAACAGTTTTTGCCAGTATCACAGTCCGAGCTTCCGATTACCCTTCAACCTTACCCAGACGACGGATAATTTTTGACAGATTGTCCGGCTAGGTTGTTGATCGGATTCACAGATCATGAATTCCACCGTGACGGATTCACCGTTGGGAAGACTTTTTCTTTATTCAAAGTCATGTACTCGGAAGTTCCGTGGTCATACCCATGTAGTTTCAAGTTTAGTTTGCTACTCTATATGACATCTGTTTACGGATCCATGAAAAATCTACAGATGATCCAGCATTTTCAGTAAATCATGCTTCGAAATGTTCGTGACGGAATCACCTGAAACGGACATGACTCTTGACTAGTGTTGCTTGTCTATTTTTTTGCTGCTCTGTTTCAATCTGACTATTCTTATATGACATCTCTTACTAACATACAGTACCCAAGGATGATAAGATTTTTTTCATCGTGAGAAAACGCGACTGGATCATCCCAGGGGTTAAATCTAGTCCGTGACGGAATCGACAAAAAATCGTGATGGAATCACGAGTGCGCTTTTTAAATCTTATCGGTAAAAGTGCTTTATTAATTACACATTTTCTTCAAAAAAATATTCCTAGAGTGAATTTATCTCTTCTACTTAGAAAATTAAAACTCTGACCTCTTATTTTTACTAAGGTATACAGCTCCCGCCACATGCATATCTTTTCTGCAGATGTTTCAAAATAGTATAGTTTTCAGTAAAGTGCAATTTTTCTTCTTTGACAATTTAGAATTTCCCGAGTTTTTCATGTTAAAAAATTGCGGGAAAAATATTTCGCTATTAAAACACATCTTCTCTATTATTGGCTTGTTCCCGGGGATCATAGGAAGCGAATAGAACAAACAGCATGCTAAATATAGGGGCTACGACAGAATGTGGAGTGAATTTTATGCGAAAAAGGGCTGTTTAGCAATGTCCGCTTTTCCGTGGAATTCACGAGCGCACGATTGAAGTATCATGGGAAGATATATATTTTCAGTCGCTATCTCCCCCCCCCCCCATCTTCAAACAAAAGGAAAAGAAAAAGCCGAGAGAGCGCCTCGTGAGGCAGAGTTATTTTTCCAGACTACAACAACAACAGTTTTTGCCTGTATCACAGTTCGAGCTTCCGATGACCCTTCAACCTTACCTAGACGACGGATAATTTTTGACAGATTATCCGGCTAGGTTGTTGATCGGATTCACAGATAACGGTTGAAGCATGGGAAGATATATTTTTTCAGTCGCTATCTCCCCAACCCTCACCCCCCAACTAAAAAAAAAAGAAAAGAAAAAGCCGAGAGAGTTCTTCGGAGTTTTACGTTTTTGACCTCTGACTTTGAATTTGACTTCTCACTTCCGACTCGCATCCTGGTGAATGACACTCGTCCTTTATCTTTTGCCGATTCAGAGATTCTCGAGGAAGTTTCCAATTATACTATCTGGAATGCGAGTTTTTCTTTCGTGAAAATTTACTCTTTATGAAAGCGCAGGTTTGTCTTCGTCGAAAACCGGCAATCTGTACCAGCGCGAAGCTATACTGTACACGCGCGAATTTAGTACCCTCGAATAAAGAGACCCGGTGGAAGCGCTGCAAAGGATACACACCTTTTGTGACGTAAGCATTCATTTGTGTCCAAAGAAAATTCAAGATTTCGTCGGGAACCATGACGATCCCTATTGGAAATACTGAGTCGTGGGTTCCCCATATGACAATTATTTGGCGGGAGATTTCACGTTGCGCTCCTAGACCTCCGTCTGATCGACGGAGGTAAAAATATATTAATGTTTATACAAAGGGCGCTTCTCAGATGGAAGAAAACCCCCTATCTGTCTCTTTTTCTCACACAACAAACCCCAGGATGTGCCCTTTTTCTCATACAACAAACCCCAGGATGTGCCCTTTTTTCTGATACAACAAACCCCAGGATGTGCCCTTTTTCTCATACAACAAACCCCAGGATATGCCCTTTTTCTCATACAACAAACCCCAGGATGTGCCCTTTTTTCTGATACAACAAACCCCAGGATGTGCCCTTTTTCTCATACAACAAACCCGAGGATTTGCCCTTTCTCATACAACAAACCTCAGGATGTGCCCTTTCTCATACAACAAAACCCAGGATGTGCCCTTTTGAAGAACACAAACCCCAGGATGTGCCCTTTCCCATACAACAAACCCCAGGATGTGCCCTTTTGAAGACAAGAAACCCCAGGATGTGCCCTTTTGAAGAAAACAAACCCCAGGATGTGCCCTTTTGAAGACAAGAAACCCCAGGATGTGCCCTTTTGAAGAAAACAAACCCCAGGATGTGCCCTTTTGAAGACAAGAAACCCCAGGATGTGCCCTTTTTCTCATACAACAAACCCCAGGATGTGCCCTTTTTGTCCCCCGCTACTTAGTGGGGGGGGGGGGGGACTTAGAAACACCGGTGTCCGTAATTCCGTAAGATTTTCTTGTCCGGACAATAACTCGAGAACGATTTAACCGATCAACTTCAAACTTGGGGTGTGCCTTGACATTGGCGAAAGGACGGTTGGGATTGTTTTCCAGCAATGTGTGTGGTCTAATACGGCCGCCGTCAGCCATATTGGATTATAAGCAGATGGATATCTCCATTTTCAAATCATACTCTTCATCAATGATATGAGATATCATTGACCAAAACAAATCGACCATAGAGGTCCATGGCCCCCGCAGCAGCAGCGCCAGTTATGGTGGATGGTCGATTTTTCTCATAGAAGAAACCCCAGGATGTGCCGGCCCTTTCAAAGACAAAGTGAACCACCCATGGGAATATCCCGACTACAAGTCTGTATATTGACACATTGACCAATGAGAGCAGTATATTTACAGTTTTTACAGTGAAATACCAGTTTTCATGGATATCAATCAGAGACTGACCTCTCATGTCTGTCTTAGATCACTCATTAAACATACGTGTACATGGACTTACACTCATGTAACATATCTTGTCCAGAAATGGTTCATATAGAAATTTGATCACAATCAATAACAAAACACATCATTATTTTTTCAAGGGTATGAACTCCTTTTGGCATTAAAGTGATCGTAAACTCTCAAGTAAAGTTTCCATCAAATGAAAGACCATTTCAAACAGTGTCGGAAAATATTTATTGTAATTTTTTACGATTTTATTACACGGAGTAAACTGCAAATAAAGTATGGTATTCTATGGTGGTCTGCTGCAATCATATTTAGGTCCAGTGACCTCACACTGCCTTAATACATATATTTCAAACTGTGTATGCACTTTCCAATGCTTGATTCAAGCTTAAGATGTGTATACTTTGAATTTCAACACAGACTCTGTCTCACTGTTCCAATGTGCACGTTTCACCAAAATCAGGGAAATTAAATGCAAGATCCAAATTGACTTGACCCTTACGTGTTACCATCTCTCAGATTTTGGTGAAACATGCACATTGGAACCGTGAGTCTGTGTTGAAACTCAAAGTACATGTATACACACCTTAAGCTTGAATCAAGCATTGGCAAGTGCATACACGGTTTGAAATATATGTATTAAGGCAGTGTGAGGTCACTGGACCTAAAAATGATTGCAACAGACCACCAAAGAATACCATACTTTATTTGCAGTTTACGATGTAATAAAATCGTAAACATGAATTGCAGGCAAGCACCTAAAAGGTGCGTGGATCCCTCAGCCTGTTTTTTTTTTGTCAAGTAGGATGAGGGCTGCATCTAGAGCCAATTGAGTTCCGGAAAACGTATGGGCGCCCAAAACTCAAATGAAACAAAAAAGGAAACTGTTGTTGTTGTTGTTGTTCAATTTGAAAGGATTGCTGAAGGAAATACTCCTAGAAATAGCTTTGCATAGCTGGATATTGAATTTCATGTTAATAAACCTCTGTTTTGTGATTGATCACAGGCTCTTTGTGCCTAAATTCACTAAAAAATTGGACCCTCAATAATGAATTACGAAAAGAAACTGAGTTTGGGATCAGAACCAGCAAAAAATCCCTGGATACAGCCTTGCGGATACAGTTTGTATGGTTTCTGTAATGTATAGACTCTCCTAATCACTCATTTTAAATAATTTCATAAATAGGTGCAGTCACATGTTTGGTGACAAAAATTGAAGGATTATGTTGTACCAGTTAAATGTGTGGACACAAATGTGCTTCATGCAAAAGTTTTAGGATAAATCATATGATGTAGAATACAATGATTTAACAGCAAAATTGAAGAAAAAGGTTGTCCTTCATTTAAGGCGACGCGAAACTAACAGGGGTTCGATACTGCAGGGATTCCCCTGCCAGTTATTTCATATTATACTTCTGAAATAAAATGTGTTTTGTGCAAAAGCTTAATTAGGATAAATCGTATGATGTGGATTAGAATGATTTAATAGCAAAATTGAAGAAAAATGTTGTCCTTCATTTAAGGCGACGCGAAATTCAAACTAACAGGGGTTCGATACTGCAGGGATTCCCCTGCCAGTTATTTCATATTATACTTCTGAAACAAAATATGGTTTCGGATAAATCGATGTAGCAAAATGCCGGTTATTTCCTCTTGTACTTCTGAAATAAAATAATGTCTCCAACCTGTTAGTTATCACTATAAAGGAATAAATTTTAGGTGATTCTGCATGTGTGTGTGAAAAAACAATGTACACTGCATCTCATACATATTACATGAAGCTGAGAAGCTTTGGATAGGAAAAAGTTCAATAACATTTAGTGCCCCAAGGTTGGGAAAATCCTCCTGAGGGTAGTGCATAGGTTAAACAAGTGTAGCATGTAAGCTCCCAGATAAATGGGAAATAAAAGGGGAATAAATGGAAATAAATTGAATCTTGAATGGACCAGGCTTCCTTGTATCAGGGAACCTTCAAAAGTCACAATGAAACATGCAACAAAGGGTTCCCGATTGGCATAAATAACAGTGCAAAAGATAAGCCATCAATAAATAATAAAAAAAATAAAATAATTCAAAATCATGAAATTATCATAGCCATCTGAAAATCTAATCATTTCATCAGTGAACATTCAGGAAGCTCTCACCAAAGTTTGGTCAGGCCCGACTTGATAGATCTGCAGATATTCAGCGGACAAGAACATGTTGATGGGCATAGTTAACAGTGCAAAAGCTGAGCCATCAATAAATAATAAAAACAAGAGCCCAAGGGGCTTCAAAATATGCCCGTATATCTGGAATTACATTGGTCCAAATTTTAAGGTTGTTTAATAGCCTTGATTCTAATTGGTAGCTAGCAATCCAGAGGTAGGTATACAATTTTGTGCATCTGAGAATGTAACATATATCACATTTTAGATTGAATGATAAACTAAAATGAGCTTTACTCTTGCTAACTAGTTGACCTTGAAGCAAGAGCTGAGAGCTCACATATCCCACACTGAAATCGACAATAGTCGAACACAAGAAAATATTAGTTTTCCTGCAAATGGATTCCTTTCAGGCGAGAGAATTTTTCATGAAGGAAGAAGTGAGTGATGAAGTAAACCTTTGTTCTTCAGTTAATAAACAGGTATGAAGTTCATAAAGGACCCCTCTCCTCATTAAATTAGTAAATGTATAGTTTTTATTTCACAACAGTTTAACTAAATGAGCTGTTTCAAACATGTATTCAGCTAAACTTGATTCAGTTTTGGGGGGCTGTGACCTTGACCTTTAACAAATTGATCTCAAGATGAATAGCTCCTCTTTGCCATGCGAGTAAGGTATACTCAAGTTCGGTACCAATCCATACCTTGAAACTAGAGATATCGCATGGACAACAAATGTTACTAGACATTGTTGGTACAATGACACGGTCTTTCTACGACGGTCCTCCAAAGGTATCCTTTCGTTGAAAATTAAGTTCATGTTCATAGGCGATGTCGATATAATGATAACTGAACACCCTTCGTTTAATTGACAAATATACATAATGCATCATGGGCTTACAGAGGGCTCATCATGGTTCGCAGCTCCTTTCATCACTTAAAACGACGTTCATTTAATTACAATTGCGGGGTGACTCGGTTGAAAGAACTCCTTATTGTAAGTAACAGGCAACAAATTAGAAGTCTGTACCTATTGCGGTTCAAGAGTTATAGCGTTTCCAAAAAGATGAGCCAGCTCCGTCATGTAACACAACATTTATTTAATTGCGAACTCCGGATGCCTCGAGTGTTACAGCCGAATCGCTATAGCGAAATTGACAACTCCCATTGAATAGATGAAATCAACATGTGACCATTTAACGGCTTAATAGTTCGGGAAATTGTTTTTTTAATATCTCTAAACCTATCAAAGCTATATTCTTGAAATTTCATAGGCAAATACATTTATATATTCCCTCAATCGTGCCTAAAAATAGTGATGATTGGATGCATAATTTTCGCAAAATTTGAATAAATCCAAAATTTCAGAAATGGCTAATTATCTCTCAATCTTTCTGGTATCTTTTTATGGGTTCTACTGATGTTCTGTTACCTCATGTAATGACCTACATTCATGTGCAAATTTCAAGTTAGAATTTCTAACAGTTTTCAAGTTATTGGCGCTGTAGTCTGAAAACTGTCGGGGTCCATATCTGAAAAACCAGGGTCAAGGTCAAGTTGAAAATTCAGTGACGTCATACCTGTATCATGCACTACAAATGTACTAAATTACAGATTCCTGCATGTTGTAGTTTTTGAGAAAAATGCAATCAATGTTTTTTACATTGTGCGATGTTCAAGGGCAAGGTCACATCGGATCGTTTTATAAATAGCGCCAAAAGAAAGACAATATTGTGCCCACTATTGTTTCATTGTTTTGTAACTGTCAGTGTGTTAGTTTTTCAGAAAATGGAAGCCGTATTTTCGATATTTGGATGCTTACCACTTCAAAGGTCAAGGTCAAGGCCGAGTTTTGAGACAAGTGGTGACCTTGTGACGTGATGTAGGTCACGTGACCTTATTTTTAGGCTGATCGCATTAGCCGTTCAAGATTTCACCACCAAACTTTGCACTCCTATAGACGCTCCTGGAGGTCAAAGGTCAAATTTAAGGTCACATTCTTTTCGGTCATTAAAGTGTTCATAAATATTAGGAGTATCAATGCCGTAGCTTATTTCCTTATAAAATACCGTGTTTTGAAAAACATTAAAAGGGAGATAACTACTTTTTCTTGTTACGCAACAATTCAAAAATATAACTACAGCATGGCCATATGTAACACTTACCAACCATCAACTTTCTTTTAGATATGTTCTTTAGTTTTGGCTGTACACAGCCCACACGAAAAACAGCACCAGGGGAGAGAACTCGAAAACCGCTTCTTTGACCTACTTATTTTATTGGTTATTTTGTTGGGTGTATCTGCAAACTTTCGCATTTTAAATTTCAGCTGCATCGCCTTATGCGTTTGGTCAATATTCGCAAAATGGTGTTTTTATCAAAAAAGCCCATAGCTCAATAGGTCAAGGTCAAGGTCAAAATTGAATACTTGTACCAGAAAGTACAGCCTCGTATCTACAAAGGTGCCAAATATCTAAGCTGTATATCAAGCCGTTTAGCCGCTATTTCAAAAGTAGAATAATAATAATATCCGTAGAATAACAAAAGGTCTTTCCATTTGTAATGGAAAGACCTAAATATTGAATGAACAGAATGCAACATCAAATTTTACACGACCTCGTCTTTGACAGGCATATGAAAATGTGACTTTTAATGATTTCTTGATTTTGGGGTCACAGTGACCTTGACCTTTGACCCACATTTTAGTATGAAACACATGTCCCTCTAATGTATCTACTGACAGAAAAAAAAGTTATTTTTAATGATTTCCTGATTTTGGGGTCACCGTGACCTTGACCTTTGACCTTGACCTAAATTTTGGTACACGTCACATCGTCTTCCCTCAATGTATCAATGGACACAAAAAATCATGATTTTTATGAATTTCATTATTTTGGAGGTCACCGACGTTCAGCCTTGACCTACATTTTGGTATGTGACACATCATGCCCCCGTAATGTATCTACTGACACAAAAAAAAGTTCTTAATGGGCACAAATAATCAGGATTTTTAACAATTTCACAATTTTGGGGTCACAGTGACCTTGACCTTTGACCTTGACCTACATTTTGGTATGTGACACATCATATCCCCCTAATGTATCTACTGACACAAAAAATGTTATTTTTAATAATTTCCTGATTTTGGGGTCAGTGACCTTTGACCTTGACCTAATTTTTGGTATGCGACACTTCATTTCCCCCTATTGAATCCACTCACAAAAAATTAGTAATTTTTTATGATTTCAGGATTTTAGGTCACATTGACCTTTGACCTTGATTCTGGGGTCACAGTGACCTTGACTATTTACCTGGATCTAAACGTTGGTACATAACAAAACGGCTCCCCGTAATTTCTCAATGGATTAAAAAAATCATGATTTTTAACAATTTCACAATTTTAGGGACAGTGACCTTGACCCATATTTTAGTAGGTGACACATCGTGTCCTAACGTATCTACTGACACAAAAAAATGTTATTTTTTTATAATTTTCTGATTTTGGAGTCACAATGACCTTTGACCTTTGACCTTGACCTATTTTTTAGTATGCGACACTTCATTTCCCCCTATTGAATCCACTCACAAAAAATTGGAAATTTTTAATGATTTCTTGAGTTTTCGGTCACAATGACCTTTGACCTCTGACCTCGACCTACATTTGGTATGCAACACATCATTCCCCCCTAGGGCATCCACTCACCAAAAATTAAAACTGTAGATAGACATGTGGCTGTCGCCATCGGGACCCCTCGGGCCGGGCCCAGAGCAATTGTGGAAATAATGTTTCTGACCCCAACAACTCACATATTTGGGGTGGGCATAATTTTACCTGTATGATATAGATCATAGACAGACAAAACAATATAGCAATAGAGCAGTGATTACCTATAGTAGATGTAGTCGAACGATTACTGTCTATTCACAGCAATCCACACAGGTTTGTGTGAACTCCTGAAAAACACATCCCATGGCACCGACTTTCAATAGGCTTCTGGTACTGGCTGTATTAAACAACTGTATGAAGTTTCATTGTTGTGAGTGAAGGACTTTTTGAGATAATGTGTTTACAAGGATATGGACCAACAGGCATGTATAAAGGGGCAGAACTCCTGAAAAACACATCCGATTACACCGACTTTCAATAGGCTTCTGGTACTGGCTGTATTAAACAACTGTATGAAGTTTCATTGTTGTGAGTGAAGGACTTTTTGAGATAATGTGTTTACAAGGATCAAAACAAACAGACAGATATGTATAAAGGGGCATAACTCCTGAAAAACACATCCGATTACACCGACTTTGAATAGGCTTCTGGTACTAGCTGCATTAAACAACTGTATGAAGTTTCATTGTTGTGAGTGAAGGACTTTTTGAGATAATGTGTTTACAAGGGCATAGACAGACATGTATAAGGGGGCATAACGTCTGAAAAACACATCCAATGGCACCGACTTTCAATAGGCTTCTGGTACTGGCTGTATTAAACAACTGTATGAAGTTTCATTGTTGTAAGTGAAGGACTTTTTGAGATAATGTGTTTACAAGGATAAAAACAGCCAGACATGTATAAAGGGGCATAACTCCTGAAAAACACATCCAATGACACCGACTTTCAACAGGCTTCTGGTACTGGCTGTATTAAACAACTGTATGAAGTTTCATTGTTGTAAGTGAAGGACTTTTTGAGATAATGTGTTTACAATGATATGATGGACAGACGGACAGACGGACGGACAGACGACGGAGGCAACGACAATACCGCTCGCCCGAGGGGTAAAAACTATCAATGATTTCATTTGATGGAAACATTACTTGAGGGTTTACGATCACTTTAATGAATATAATTTGCATTGTATTATAGTCTTTATTTCACTATGCCCACTTGGATTTGTTGTCCTGGCTATTCCAGAAAAAGTATATGGGGAAGGCAATTCAATTCCATGGTATATTAGGGATGGGTTCACATTCTTCCAACATTAAAAACATGTGAAAAATGGTATATGTGTGGTTGGGGTCAGAAAAAGTTCCCTCACCCACTGATCTACATTTTTCTGTTAAAGTCCTTGTACAAAAAAGATCTGATTATTGATGATACACTCCCATTGTTAGAATATTTAACCTTCTAAAATGGTGCAACACCCTCTGACTGCACTGTGCCAAAAAACATGACGGGCATGCACATTTGGTCTGTATCGATACTGATTGACATAGGCATGACATGGAGCATGTATCTGCATAAGAGAGACATGGAAAATTCGTCCAGTATATCTTGTAATAACAGAATTAACAAGTTCATGCTAAATTATTGTGCAAGAACACAGTGTACAATGTCTTGTATAGGTGTGACATGATGAGCCCACTCCCTCCATTTACCTCCAAGTAGATGATGCTGATTGGTCAAGAGCCATGCACCGAGATTTTAACCCCAGTGCAATCAGAGGGTATATCTGACAGTAGGAGATATACAATCTGATGCCATGAGAATGATTTAATAATGGCATGCAGAAATTCTGCAGACATAATGGCGGCCTAATCAGTCTTGATCAGATGTGATGCCTGCATTTGTTCAATCACTACAAGTGTGTTGACTCGTTTGCGAAGCCTGGGTTGTCCATCAGAATGTCGGGAGGAGGTTTCTTTTCGGTAAGGATAGTATTGTCGAAAGTGTTCTCATGTTCAGGTGTATTGTCCGGTTCCACCACTCTGTATTGGTAGAAATTAGCAACGACCAGGAATATGAGGAAGTTCAGCACCATCAGTCCTGCCAGCAGGAAGAAGTAATATTCTGTGTAACCTTCGTTAATTTCATCTGAATACCAGGGTTCTGAAACCAAACAATCAGTCAGGTCAAATATAAGTTACAGTGTAAACAAAAACAACAGTTTTAATTTAACCCTATCTGGCCTGGGCTCTTTGGGACCTGTCCAGGCCTGGGAAGGGGGTCATTTTGCTCCCCCCCCCCCCTCCCTCCTCTTAATTATTCTTCTTACCCCTCAAGCTATGGGACTGAAACTTACCAGACTATACCTTGGGTCAAGCTCTGCCAGAAAATGTAAAAAAATCCAAGATGGCCTCTTTGATGACGCCACAGAGACGTCATTTTCAACATGAGGCAGCACCTAAAAGGTGCAACAACCCCTCAGCCAGACAGTTTTAGTCAGTGTATATTGGTACACAATGAATGCAAAATGCATATGTAAAAGCCTGAAAGATTTGGTTGAATGCAGAAGATGCTTTAGCAGTGGCTTGTAAAAGATTACGAGAGATCCTGAAGGATCTTGGCGCCCACCATCGTCCGATAATTGTAAGCTAATGACAAGAGTATCATTTTGTCCACTGTTTACTAAGAACAAACAATTGATTTGTAATTTTGTTTGCAGAATTTCGAATTTGAGCAAAAAAGATTGAAAAAGGGACACTGATAAACACCAAGATATTATCTTTCTAAGTTTCAGGAGTTTCAAGATTTCTAGAAACTGTACTTGATATCGGTTGTTATAGTAAAAGTGAAATGAGCAAAGTTAGTCTGAAAGTGAATGTCCGGAAGGTCCTTCGTCTTCGTTTTGTAGTATTCTTTTTTGTTTTGTTTTTTTTGCACGTGTCATCATTGGATACTGGAAGTGAAGACAAATCTTTTTGGCACTTTGGCATGAGCTATGAAACATACTTCAGATTTTATAATTAGGAACGAATGCTAATTCTGTTCTGATTACTGGACTAGTTTGAGATATCTCTTTTAAGCTACCATGCTCGAAAATAGTAAGATGGTACAAAACTCAATATTGAAGGGATCCGTTCCATGCAGTAATGTTGAAACTTTGAAAGTGTCTGAATCCTGATTATCTCCCTCGGAAAACATGCAGTAGTCTACAGTTGTGACATTGTGTCACAAGAGTGAGCTCCCTTCGTGTAGCCGACCCGTCGGCAGATGAAATGGTGGGGCAGTTCACTTGCAATGGCAAGTAAACTGATTTAAAATTTGAAGAAATACATTTTAATTCGGAATCATTTGAACTGCTTAATATAGAAGGTGAAGGTATGGATATTCTGTGTAGTCAATATATAGAATATGCCCCACCGTTTGATCCGCCAACTCTTGTGATGCAACGTCACAACTCGGGAATACCATATTAGTTTGAAGCGTAACTTGGATTTTCGAATCGGACCCAAAAAAGGTATCTGCACAACTAGGCCCCATGTGGAATCTGTCTACCAAATTTCAGACAGATCCATGAAGTACATGTAGTTTCTGAAAATTCACGATAATGTTTCCAGGGGAAATTCAAGATGGCAACCTGGCAGCCATATTGGATTTTTGAATCGGACCAAAAAAGATATCTTGTACAACTGGACCACAAAAAGATACATGCAGTACTTCCTGAGAAATCATGATAAAGTTTCATGGGGGAATCCAAGATGCCCGCCTAGTGGCCATATTAGATTTTCGAATCAAACCGAAAAAAGTATGTTGCACAACTAGATCCCAGGGGAACCTGTTTACCAAATTTGAGAAAGATCCATGCAGTAGTTACTGAGAAATCGCAATAACAAAGTTTCATAGGGAAATCCAAGATGGCCCCCTGGTGGCCATATTGGATTTTCGAATCGGACCAGAAAAGGTATCTTGCACTAGACCACAAGGGGAACCTGTGTACCAAATTTGACAAAGATCCATGCAGTAGTTCCTGAAAATTCACGATAACAAAATTGCATGGGGAAATTCAAAATTGCCGCCTGGTGACCATATTGGATTTTAGAATCAGACCAAAAAAGGTATCTTGCACAACTGGACCACAAGGGGAACCTGTGTACCAAATTTGAGAAAGATCCATGCAGTACTACCTGAGAAATCACGGTAACAAAATTTCATGGGAAAATCTAAGATGGCCGCCTGCTGGCCATATTGGATTTTCGAATCGGACCGAAAAAGTTATCTTGCACAACTAGACCCCAAGGGCAACCTGTGTACCCAATTTGAGAAAGATCCATGCAGTACTTCCTGAGAAATGATGATAAAGTTTCATGGGAAAATCCAAGATGGCTGCCTGGTGGGCATATTGGATTTTCCAATCGGACCAGAAAAGGCATTTTGCACAACTAGACCCCAAGGGGAACCTGTGTACCAAATTTGAGAAAGATTCATGCAGTAGTTCCTGAGAAATCTCAATAACAATGGTTTATGGGGAAATCCAAGATGGTCGCCTTGTGGCCATATTGGATTTTCGAATCAGACCAAAAAAGGTATCTTGCACAACTAGACCCAAGGGGAACCTGTGTACCAAATTTGAGAAAGATCCATGCAGTAGTTTCTAAGAAATCGCGATAACAAGAATTATTTACGGACGGATGGACCACGGAAGAAAAGCGATTTGAACAGCCCACCATCACCATGATCAATTCAGTGTGGGATATTGCATGCATTGGAGGACATTTTGCGTTACGTTGCTATGAAAACCACAAAAATCATCACAATGTACTCAACTTTGATAGGCTTGTGGTTGATCACCCAACAAAGCTTCTTAGCAAATTTGAAATCTTTAGCTACAACGGTAAGCTTCTATCACGTTCACATCATCATATGGACATTTTGTGTGACGTTGCCATGGAAACCACAAAAACCATCGCCATGTACCCAAATTCAATAGGCTTGTGGTTGACCACCCAACAATCCTGCATGCCAAATTTGAAGTCCGTAGCCGAGACTGTTTGGCTTCTATCGCGTTCACATCACCATATGGACATTTTGCGTTACGTTGCCATGGAAACCACAAAAATCATCACAATGTTCCCAACTTTGAGAGGCTTGTGGTTGACCACCCAACAATCCTGCATGCCACATTTGAAGTCACTAGCTGAAACGGTTTAACTTCTATCACGTTCACAGCATCATATGGACATTTTATGTGATGTTGCCATGGAAACCACAATAATCATGACAATGTGCCCAAATTGACCACCCAACAATACTGTGCACCAAATTTGAAGTCTCTAGAGGCAACGGTTTGGCTTCCAGACCGGTCACAAGTATTGTTGACGACCGAACGTCTCTGCCCACGACAGAACCCCGCAACCTAACAGGCTGAGGGGTAAAAATGGCTTTTTTTTTGGTTCATTTTTCGGTCAGATTTTCCCAATTTTTACCCCTCGGGCAAAATTTTGCCTGAAGGGTATTGTCGTCATCAGCGTCATCTGTCTGTCCGTCTGTGAACACGATATGGTATTGTAAATTCATACCACATATGCATCTGGTGAAGGGTCAGAAGCCTATTGAAAATGACTGACCTTGACCTATTTTATCAAGGTCAAATTCTAGTATTTGCTATATTGTTTGAAGGATTAAAGCTAGGGCCCAAAATTCATATTACAAATGCAACTGGTGATTGACTAGAAGCCTATCCCAGTTGACTGACCTTGACCTATTTTTTCAAGGTCATATACTGTTTATTATGATATAACCTGAAGAAATACAGCTAGGCTTTCCAAATTAATACTATATATACATCTGGGGATGATCCAGAGTTGTGCTGAAGATGACTGATCTTGATGCATTTTATCAAGGTCAAATTCCAGTATTTGCAACATTTTTTGAAGGATTAAAGTTAGGGTCTCCAAATTCATATTACATATGCAACTGGTGATTGACTAGAAGCCTATTCCAGTTGACTGACCTTGACCTATTTTGTCAAGGTCATATGATGTTTAGTATGATATAACATGAAGAAATATAGCCAGGCTTTCCAAATTAATACTATGTATATATCTGGCGATGGTCCAAAGATGTGCTGAAGATGACTGACCTTGACCTATATTATCCCGGTCAGATTCTATTTAGTACAATATTTCACTAAGGATTATATCTACATTGTCCAAATTTATACGACATATGCCTGGACCTGAAGTATATTGAATATCACTGATTTTGACCTATTTTCTAAAGGTCAAATTCTATATGTTAAGTCTAAGCTCTCTGAATTCATGTTCCATATGCATTTAAGTTAGAATAGACCAGAAAATTATTGAAGATGACTAACCTTGATATACACATGTATATTCCAATATGAAATTACTTGAGCTGATTCTGACCTATAGAGTATATCTAGAAGTAAGTATATGGTCATGCCCTGGCAAAAGCTGACCTGGCTCAGTTTCGTATGTATTTCTAAAATGAGAGAACTGCAGTCAACCCTTCTAGCTAGATCACATTTCTGTTAACCTACACTGAAAGTCAAAGTTCTAAAAATACATCTTATGCAATGATTGCTGAATGTAAACAATAAGTGATATCTGAGGGGTATTGGAACCCATTGGCCTGTTTTCATTTATGCAATTTCTTCGCAAAAACTGTGTGATAATTTAGTGTATATTAATGTGATGTGAAATGAAACGGTTTTTGCCCACTTTTCATCGCGAAAAAACAGAAAAATTGAACATTTATAAACAATGTTAGTATTTATTATCAAATCAAACTTGCTATCGCAAGATCCAGGAGATCCTTTGCAGAATAAAAGTTATCTCCCTTTAGGGAGCTCAGCTGGTTTACTCTGCGCATGTGCCCACATGAATACTTCCTCTTTTCTACTGCAGCCTGTAGGTGTGTTTGTACAAGGCCGAAGAGTGAGGGGAGGATGGGCTGAGCAATAAAATCAATAGCAGGTTTGATTTGATAATAAATACTAACATTGTTTATAAATGTTTAATATTTATTGCTCAAATCTTCACCTGCTATTGCTATGCCAACACTACCAACAGGTGGAGGTAGAGACCTCAGCCTTGTTGTAATTTCTGAGTTCATGCAGAGTAACCGCTGAGATGACTGTGGATGTGGCACACAATTTTACTTGGGCGAGGAAACCCGGGTCGTAGACGCTGTGGATACTCGTGGAGTAAGCTAGTAAATGGAAAGAAGGGTCATGTACATACCAGGCGACTGTCGAATACTAGGTGGCCATCTTATACTACTGTAATCGCCGTCTCTCACCAACTCTCTGTAGTCCCTTTGCCACTGACACGAATGTACCTAAATAATACTCACCGATGTGTCGGGTCTTGTTAGCTGTCTTGCTGCTGCGATCGCGCTACCCCCTTTTGTTTGAAAAACTAATGGGACCACATGCTGGGCAGCTACCAGCGGCCCTAGCGTGGTCACTCTATCTGATGCACTGACATGTCTCTCAGATAGTAGTCGGTAAAAGTCGAATTGGCACTCCAAGCACAGGATTGGACAATGTCATCCAAGGATAAATTCTTCCATAATGGCCATGATGTAGCGATGGCACAAATTTCATGGGAAGAAGCTGAGGCCAAAAGTGGGGGAGCGTCAAGGGCGAGTTGATATGTCCACTTAATGGTCTTCTTCAACCAAGAGGCCACCGTGTTCTTGGTGATGTCACGAACTGCAGCTGGCTGAAGAGAGAGAAATAGCAGTCGACGAGACCCCCGAACTGGGTCGGTACGAGTGAGGTAGTGACGTATTGCTCGTACTGGACGTAACAGGATGTCGTCGTCAAGGCCACAAACAAAGTCTGTTAATGCAGGGATAGAATACAGACGTTGAGCACAAGGACCTTGGCGCACAGCCACATTTTTGGCGATGAACTCTGGAATGGGACGGAAAGAGATGCGAGACCAATCTGCCGACCAGGTCATTGACTTCCTCTCCAGGGCGTGAAGCTCGGATACTCTAGAAGCCAAAGCGAAGGCCAACAGGAAGGCAGTCTGTAGGAAACAGCTTTAATAGAGGCTGACTGTAGGGGTTCGAAAGGTGTACGAAGAAGAGCGCCAAGAACCACTCCAATATCCCACCTCGGTAACAGTTGTCGGGTACGGCGAGACTAAGGCGAAGGCACGTAGGAGAGCGGAGATGTTGTCATTCAGGCTAATGTCGATGCCCGTCGAAAGACGTAAAACCCTGGCTAAAGCTGACCGGTACCCTCAGTGGTGCTGATTTGAAACTTCCTATCTCGGTGTAGGTGAAGGAGGAAGTCCGCTATTATGGGAAGAGAGGCAGTGTCGGGATCGATGCCTCGGTCTCGGCACCAGGAGACGAAGTAAGTTCACTTAAATTGATAGAGCTGTGATGTGGATGATCGATTGGCTGAAACCAACGTCTCTGCAACTTCTGCTGAAAACCCTTGGTCTGTGAGTGCACCCTGGATAGTCTGCAGATGTGTAAGTTGAGCCACTGGGGGTTGTGGTGGATTAACCCATGAGGTTGATGCAACAGGCTGGGCCAAGCTGGTAGGCAGCATGGAGGGGCGGTGAGAAGAGGAACCAGAGCCGGAAACCAGTCGACGAGGCCACCACGGGGCAACGAGCAGGATGACGCAGTCGTGCTGAGCAATCTTTTGTAGAACTTCCTGAAGCAGGGCAATGGGAGGGTAGGCATATGCAAGGAAGTTGTCCCAGCTGATCGATAGAGCATCGATGGAGAAGGCTCGAGGGTCCAGAATCGGGCTGACGAAGAGGGAGAGCTGTGCATTGTTCCTCATCGCAAACCCGTCGAAAGCCGTTTGTCATATTGACCACCTGGAGCGCATTCAGAAGAGCTTTTTAAAATTCTTATATTTTAAAGCTGGAAAGAGTCCCGATAATGTTACCTATTTACAGATGTGTAGGGTTTTAATTTACAGACTCTTAGCCACCGTAGAATGATTTTAGATTTGTCACTTTTACATGGTATTGTCAATGCACGTTTTAACTGTTCTTATCTTCTTAGTCAGATTCCATTTTACGCTCCCTCAAGGAGACTTCGTAACTCTCAGCCATTTTATATACCCTTTTCTAGAATCGATCTTAGAAAACACTCGTTTGTTCGTGTTTTAAGACAATATAATTATGTTTGTAACCTGGTGGACGTTGATCTTTTCACCCCCAAGCAGAGTTTTAAACGGTGTATCAATAGTTACTTTTACAATATACAAAACTAATTTTATTCATTGAAACACACATTTATGTAAACTTGTATATTGTTTTACGGTTGTTGTATATGTTTTATTTATCTATGTTCTACAATGCTTCTTAAATTATGCAGTCTCACTTGTTAAATTATACGCACAATATGTATCTTAAATATCCACCTCATGCACCCTGTATATAGCGTTTTAATAACCTGTAATTGGATTTCGGTCCATTGGTTATTTATTGAATAAATAAATAAATAAAACAGGTTGATCAAGGGGGACTCCCAGATGCTGATGATGCATTGGAAGACCTCCGGATGAAGCTGCCATTCATTCGGTTTGAAGTACGGTGTCGGGACGAGAAAGTCGATCTGCTAAGGCATTGAGCCGACCCGGAACATGGCGAGTGGTGAGATGGCAGTGATGTAGTAGAGCCCAGTCGAAGAGAGTCCAAACCAGACGAAATGTTGCCTAAGATCAGGTGGTACCCATCTTGTTGATGTGAGCAATGCGATGAGAAGGGACGAGTTCACCAGAAGACATCTCCTATGCTGAACTGCTAGGATGACTGCCTTCATCTCCAGAAGGTTGATATGAAGTCTGGCATCCGACATCGACCAACACCTCTAGGTCATCTAGATGGGCTCCCCAACCTGACTCAGAAGCATCGGTGTAGAGATGGTAATCTAGGAAAGGAACTCCCCGCATGACATCGTGACGGGACTGCCACCAAATCAGATGTGGATGTAGAGATGTCAACACCGGAACTAGAGGATTGAGGGATGATATCTGAAGGTATGGAAGAAGATGGTACTGCAGCGGCCGAACTTGGAGACGCCCGTAATGAGTAAGGTCCTGCGTGGATGTGAGTAGCCCTAGAAGACTTTGCCAAAGATGAAGGGGCTGGGAAGGTGAAGACAAAAACTTTAGTACCAACGTCTTTAGTTTGGTCCAATGGTCTTCCGGAGGTCGTACCAGTTGATGGCTCGTGTCGAAGACTGCCCCAATGTAATGACGAAGTTGTGCTGGTACCAATTCTGACTTCTGAGGGTGAGGAATGAACCCGAGATGTTGAAGGATGAGCAAAGTGAACCAGATCCAGGCATTGAGAAAAGACTTGTCCGCCGCCCAAATGAGGATGTCGTCTATGTATACCTCGATGTGAATGCCCTGTAGATGGAGGAACGCCATGACTGGAGAAGTGATGCGGGTGAAAGCCATGGGGCGATGTTGACCACGAACGGGAGGACTTGCCACTCGAATCGTCCACCGGCGATGGTAAAGCGTAGGAAACGACAATGGCGAGGATGAATGGGTATATGCGTCTTGCAAATCGGTGGAGGCCAACCAATCCCGGCGATGAAACCGACGTCATCTTGAAATGAGGAGGCGGTGATAGGTGAAGTTTATTGAGCCGTCTCAGGTCGATGATCATATGCATTTGGTCGGAATTCTTCTTCGAGACGAAACCGATGTTGTCCTCGGCCTGAGGCAACTCTCTGACCGCACCCTTGGAGATGAGCGAGGCGACAGATGAAAGAAGCATCTGAACATATCCTGAGGGAACTGGCAGAAGTGAAGGACCAGGTCGGGAGATGAGCCTGGGCTGGGACTGGAATTCGAAGAGGAATCCATTTTTTAATGTCTCGAGAACCCAGACGTCTGTAAAGAGCTGCCAATTCTCCCAGAAGTGCTGCAAATGGCTGCCGACGACATGATGACTGAAAGGACGGAAGGCGGGCAGATGAAAGTCTATGACATGAGGATGGGAGATGGAATGCAGATAGTCACTTATTGGAGGCACCTCTACCTCTAAAAGACCTCCCACGCGTGGCGCATCGACCACGGGAATGTGAAGACTTGTTGAAAGGGACGAAAATTACTGGGGAAAAAACCTCTCACTGGGTAGTGCTGTGAGCTTGATTCCGATTCCACCTCCGGTCAAACGAAGATGAAGCATAAGCTGGACGCCGAGATGCTGCAGAAAGGAGTCTAGATGTCCTCTCCTCGCGAATACCCGGCATGGAAGACTCAATTGCGTTGTTGAACACCAACTAAGAAGTCAAAGGCTGGTGCAACAGTTGGGTTCTAGCAGAAAACGGAACTTCGGGCTTGGTGTCACGTGGCAATGCTTTGCGCTGAGCCTGAAGAAGAGAAACATAAGAATAGGATCCCGCCTCGATGACATGACGGTTAGACTTGTTCAGCGTGTTTTTCTAAAACAATAACGGTGTTGTGGTGAACGGGAACGGCGTAAAGGTGTATGGGAATAACGTAACGGCGTACGAGAACGGCATTGTGGTGTACGGGAACGGCATAGTGGTGTATGGGAATGACGTAATGGCGTACGAGAATGGCGTTGCGCTGTACGGGAACGGCGGTACGAGAACAACGTAGAGGTGTACGGGAACGACGTTGTGGCATACGAGAATGGCGTTGCAAGAAATCAACTGAGGTATAAACCGTAGATTGATGTAAAGTCGGAGCCCGAAGTGTCGCTATGGAATCTGAACAAGGGAACGACGAAGACATGGACTTGGAAGGCAGAGGTGCAGCCATAGTCCACGGAGCTGTTTTGGACGAAGTAGTCGTAGAGGTGAAGTCGAAGCCTGTTTTTTTTCTTTTTCAGAGTATTAGACTGTGAAAGGACATCAGACAATAGATTGAATGAAGCCGGAACCCTTTTGTTTGGTCCCGATACAAAAGGTCGATCTGTGAAAGCAGGCCGCCACTTGGAGACAGAGTCCTTTGTTGTCCCAGACACAGAGACGGAAGATTGCTTAACTTCAGACTTGAACTTAGTCCCAGAGCTGTCCGACGAGTTCTTATCATCAGGAATAGATCTGTCTGGGTAGTTGTCGATTTCCACCTGCTTGACTGTACCACTAGGGGGAAATCTGAAAGATGATGAAAGCGACATGCTAGGACTGAGAAGATGGGACCCTTCCAAATGTGAGCCAGGTAGATCTTCGTTGAACTTAAAGTCACTGATGAGAGCTATTTCTGATTGATGTCGCTCGTCAACAGATAAGCTGAGATTCTCCGAAGACCGTAGAAGGAACGCACGTCTACTGCTGGGCATAGTTTTGCTAGGTAGCGTCGTCCCAGTTCAAACATTCCAGACAGGTGACCTGCCGATAACAAAGATGTCCTTTGCACAAGAAGCAGGTCAAATGGGAATCCAAAACAGACCAAGAATGCCGACAGGAACGGCAATGTTTAGAATTTTCAGAGACTGTACGATCAGACATTGTCAAAAACAAATCTGCTAGTAGTTGGCTTCAGAAAATAACCCTAGGTTACATCTAAAACTAGATCTAAACAGGAACTCCTATCCAACATGTCTACATGCGGCAGATGCAGGAAGAAAAGAGGAAGTATTCATGTGGGCACATGCGCAGAGTAAACCAGCTGAGCTCCCTAAAGGGAGATAACTTTTATTCTGCAAAGGATCTCCTGGAGGAGGATATAAGGCATAGCATAGCAGGTGAAGATTTGGGCAATAAATCGTCATTTTTGTGGTACCCCAAAATGACCGCCATCTTGAATTTCCCATGATCCTATACTCTGGGGGTTATGCAAATAGGCTCAAAATGACCCCAATATGATAAACTATAAAGTCACAGAGTGTCAGCTCTCAATTTTTGTCATTCCGGAGATAGTGCAAAGTTGAGTAGGGATTTTGGTAGGATTAATGGTTGAGGTTGACATTCTTGATTGAGCTTTTCACATAACAATGCCTTGATGTGACTTCAAATGGGAATGATCATTCCAAATATCCAAAAAGAAGGCGAATCTCCAAGTTTAAAGAGGACACAATCTCCCTACCACATCCTTCCCTCGGGGAGAGGTGGGTGTTGGGTGGGGCGGTGGGCTCAGCAGACTCATTAAAAGAGTACAATATGATACAAAGTTATGGGGTGAGACAAGGCTTAGTTTAAGAGATATAGGGTGGGCTCTGCACTTTGGGAGGTGGGAACATGCCTCCAGGGTAGAGGACAATTAAGTTTAGCATGATGTGGGCTTCTGGAATATACGAGGTCAAGAAAATATTGACAGATTGAGATTGTCAAATATAATATACTTCATATGCCACTCTCTGACACTGAGTTTCAGAGAACTTGAAGGCAGTCTGGATTTTGAGGCTGATTTCAGATTGTGTTAACAGTAGCAAATTCACTTGACCTTGAAAAAACCTAGGTCGCTCCTCTTCACCAGGTTTCTGTTTTATTATAACCTGATGCATATGTGGTGTGAATTTGGAAAGTCACTGCCTGACTATAATCCTTACGAAATATTGCGATAACATCAATTATAGTGGGCATTTAGATGATGATAATTAACATCGATTATAGTGGGCATTTAGATGATGATAATTAATGACAATCAGTCTGATTAGAATAAGACCTAACTGTCGCTTCACTATAGTGGGTCTGAAGTAAAGCCTATGTGCTGGATGTCCACCAATAGTTGGCCTGTTTCATCCCTGAAGGAAGGAACTGTTTATCATCAACGTAATTGTAAACAGACTGACATTCTTTTGATAACTTCCAGGCGGAGAAATCTACATCAAACAGTTAATCTACATCAAACAGTTAATCTACATCAAACAGTTAATCTACATCAAACAGTTAATCTACATCAAACAGTTAATCTACATCAAACAGTTAATCTACATCAAACAGTTAATCTACATCAAACAGTTAATAAATTCAACAACATCTGTGAGTCTACAAGAGTCCCGCCTACATCAAAGAAACATGAATTTCTCCCTTACTGTTTACACCGAGACTGTCAAAAAAAAACACATTTAAAAATCGATTATTTTGAGCGTGACTTGAAGCTTGACGAGATTGTCACATTTCAATTTAGAGAGCAGACCAGATGGGCTTCTTTTTAGACCTAATAGCTCAGACTGTAATGACAATAGCCCTCTCATCAGTTTGGCTGAGGGGTAAAGTTTAGTATAAACAATTAGAACTTACGGTCCACTGGTGATGCTGCTTGGACAATGTTTTGGATGGCCACCAAGAGATAACTTCCTAGACCAGAGGTCACCAAGAACAGCCCCATCATCAGGCCTTTGGTAAAGGGAGGCGACTGTGAATACGCAAACTCCAGACCTAAAAAAGGAGTCCATATATTCGAGATCAATAAAATCATCATAACTTAGCAACTACACACAAATGTGTATAATAGCAATATATCGACATGTGGCAATGCTACACTGTACAGAATGTTGGATGGATCTAAGGCACTGGTCATACAGAACATGTTGTGTAACTCGTTCCCTACACATGATCCCTTGTACCTCCTTTATCATGTTTATGATAAACATCTACAGGTAAAATCCATCTGGTCAATTCTATTCACAATCACAATCAGGGGGAGACAATGTAGAAAATGTCAGCACACATCATAATCAAGGGGAGACAATCTATTGCTGTGATGCTAATAAAAGCTTGTGGTACCTGTAAAAACTGACCTGTAATACTGGCAAAAACCTCACTGGCTCCAATGAGGGCGAACTGGGGAATTTGTATGAACATACTCAAGGTGGATGAATTGTAGTGTTTTTCTCCAAGGATTTGGTCGATTCCTCCAGTTTCGGCTAAATTTTGCTTTCTGAATATTTCCAGTGCACCGGCATACACCATAGATAGTGCTGCAAGCACCATACCACAGCCTGCAATGAAAAAATGGTCTACATTAGACATCTAAGAAATGCTAGTTTTTACTCCAATATATACTTCAATATATATGCATTTCAAATCTGGAATCAAGCAATGATAAACAAAGAGGAATTCAGAATATTTAATGAAACGGTTCATGTATCAGATGTCGTATTGAAAAAAATATTAAAGAGAAGGATGTCCATTCAGATGTAAACACCTCCATTCCAGATAAAAAATGAAAGTACTCAAGAGTACTATTGTTTGGAACAGTAATGGATGTGCAATATCGATTCGTTGCTTCAGAATAGTGTACATCTTTTTTGATTTTCGGGAGTTTCCGAATTGTCACCGTAAGAGTTATTTGCCGCTGCCCGCTAGTGGGCACTCGAGTCAGGGAAGACAAAATATGTACTCAATAACATGAAAAGAGATAGGGTGCAATAAGCCTTTTCGCGGTTACAAGAATCGGGAGTGATCTAGAGTTCGCTGTGTGAAATGAGTTACCTGTATCTCTTTATTCAGCATTACAAATGCATAAAAACAAATCCAGTTTGCCATACACTGTTTACCTCTGGACATCGCAGAGAATATTTGAGCTCCTTGATGAAAGCTACCATGAACAATCTTTGTGCTGCTAATTATATGGGCAGGATCAGGCCCAGGATTTGTTTCCACGTCATTTGCCATTGTTATGAGAGCCGGCAAATAATACCTACATACAAATAATTGCATAATCCATAAACTGGCAAAATAAGAACAGTTAGACCTGGAAGCTTCATCCTCACTATAAAACCTGTAGTTTACTGTGACCTTTGAAATCCAGTGATGTAAAAAAGCATACACAATCGGAAGCATGAGTGCTGCTAGCTTTACCTGATTGCCTCGTAATCGTATACAATGGATACCAATTTGTTGTCTGTACTGGTCAATAGAATCTCCATCGTTCTTAGAAATTTAATTTACACGTGCCTTACAAGTTAAATTTAGAACTTTCGAGCGTGTTTTCAGCTCCAAATGTGCTCCACTCCAAGTGTGCTCAACTCCAAGTGTACGCTCAACTCGATCATACAAACCAGACCTATTAAATTCGGGCCAAGTTCACAATCACGAATTAACGAATTGGCACGGACAATTGACAAATAGGCAAAAATACTTCGAATCTTCGTGTTATAAGAATTCAGTTAATTGCCAAATTATGCGACAAATATTTTCTCATTACCAGCACTGAAATGTAAATGTTGTTGCTGAGAAAGGAATTTTGACGAAACGTTTTCCTTCAGCTCAAGTTGCAAGCGAGTCCGATGATGGGCTGTGAACAACACAAACAATGATTCAGTTCAAGGACGTAAGTACAGTATGGTCTGTACTTACCAATGAATCAAACCAAGTTTTTTCCCCACGTCGATGGTCGTCATCACGGGCAATGCTGACACTAAAAGCCCGCCAGAAGGAAACCACGAGGTGCGGTGGAAACCCTTGTTACCATGTGCATAGTTTACAAAATAAAATTTGACGCATTGCTCTGACAGCACGGCACAATGTGTTGAATATGGGGTCTGGGAATGAGGTTGTCCGACTTCAGGAACCAAAAACATACATGTAGTCCACTACTTCACGAGCAGTGTGAACAAAACAAGGTAAATGATACGACTGGCGATACCGTTAAAATACAGGCCTTCGCCTAATTCATCTAAATATACAAACGTTTTTGGTTGGTTTTATCCCTTCGGAGTTAAAAAATGTGAACTTGCGGATTTTCTTTCCTTCGACCGCATCACTCGTTGGCTGGCCTAATCACACTCATAAGCTGGCGAGATGGCTCTGCGCAGTTATTGGGTCAGTGGTCAGCCGGATATAGTGCGTGTACCAGTGTTGGCAAGCAGCCAAATTTGCTGTACGGCAACAGAGTCTGGGAATAGGGCTTCGCCCTGTTCCAGACAAAAAATCTAAAATAAGTAAAGACCATTCTAGATTTGAATTTAGCCGTGTTGTGCATTGGAGTGACTGATGGTGAATTATTAGCACTATTTGAGCACAATAAAACCAATTGATTACCCTTATACAGTTGTTCAATTTGATGGAAAAAATGAATTACGTTGAAATTCTAGTGATTCTGATAATAATGAACATTTCATTCCATATTATGATGTACACATCTTTAAAATATGAACAGCAAGCCTACAAAGTTTCACGGTCCGGCCTCCAGTCAAAATTGTGGTACTACATGTAGTTGATTATATAAGAATTGTCATCTCTACATGTAAATGAAAGGGAAAATCGGTCATGTCCAACTCATGATAATTTTGACAAAAATAACATTTCCACACAGAAATAGGTGTACATCTTCAAAGCATGCAGGTCAGTTTCAGAAACATCCAGTCAAAAATCTAAGATTGCCAAAGCTGTATAGGGAAAATGGCATCTTTGAAGCATGTTAACAAGCCTAGCCCAGTTGGAGGACCATCCACTCAGAACTCTAGGACTAGTTGATTTTAGTTGAGTGCCATTGGTATATGTACATTGAAATTGATGACGGAAAAGTCCAAAACATCATAAATTTGACAAAAAATTTCACATCTTCGAACCTTTGTGAAATTGTCAGGAACATCCACTAATATGAAGCTGTACATCTGAAAATTTCTCGGCTCTGGGCGCCAGCCATTCATAATATATTCAATTTGAACCAAGATGTCAGGAACACTGAGCAGTCAAGTGACAAATACAGATTATCAAAAATTTTGCAATTAGAAATGGCCCTAAGGTTTCCATCCAATCAGAGAAACTGGTATTCAGTACATAAATCTCTTGATGCCAAATTTTACATCGAGCATTTGAATGGTACCAAAGATAGAGATCATTAATGATTTTGCATACATTAAAGATGGCCGCCCATCCTTCCCGCCACTCAGAGGAACTGATGTGGTTATTCATTCATGCAAGTCTCTTCATACATCGATGCTGTATACCAAGTTTCGTATAGAACACTTAACCCTTTGGACCCTAGAAGCCGATTTAGCGGCCTATTCATATAATGTATATACCCGAGAGGTCACTCTAGCAGCTTCTGACATCAGAACCGACTATTCAGCCAATCAGATAACGTTTTAAGTCGTATCCGCTTCACAGTTTTAGTTTGGTCACCCAAGTCCAAAAGGGATCCTCTGACATTCGTAGAGTCCCCAGGAGGTGAGCAAAGCTGTTTAGATTACGCATATGACAAAATTGTCATTTATATCCCTATTTTAGCGTGGAGATCAGGGTCAGGTGTTAACTCTTTCCCCCATATAAGCGGGTTTTGAAAACTTGTGTCGATCCCCATGTAAGCGTGTTTTGACGGGTGTTCGCCCAACCCATGAAGACGGATTTGGAGTCACTGAGTTCCCATGTGATGGATTACTTTTGTAATTTTTTGCGTTTACTTTGAGTACATGAGCAGTGTGACTAACGTCACAGTACAAGCGTCTAGTCCGTCATTCATAATTCAGCCGTCGTCCATTAAAGAATATCCGCGTCCATAATCCAAAGACCCATTCCATATCCATATAACAGTATTAGCAGTACAGGACCTATGAAGTAGGTTCCATATCTACGAAGTAGGACCCATTCCATATCCATTAACAGTATTAACAGTACAGGACCTACGAAGTAGGGTAGGCATTAGGACTCCGACGAGAACTGAATTCTTGGAAATTCCCACCCCCAGTTGAAATCCTGCACTGCCCAAGTCAGAATCACCAGTAATTTTCATCAAAAATCACCAGAAATTTTCATCAAAAGTAGGTCAGCTCAGAACTTGTTGGTAGCAGTCTCCTAATGCGCCTTCATTCCAAAAATAAATAACGATCGCCGATTTAATTTTACAAGTTTTTAACTAAAGGAAACAGATTGAATAAAAGTTCAGTAGATTTCAGGCTTTACGTGTGAAAACACATTTACATCTCTTTAATCAATGGTTTTCAGTGCCCTTGTCCAGGACCAAAACAACTTTTTGAATCGTAATATTTTCCCAACAATACAACAAATTCTTATATATGGTCCTATAGTAGAAAGGTAGCATTTATGTAGTTTACGGTAATTCAACTCAAGATCAAGACCTTCTCAGCACAAGATAATAATGATTCCATGTCATTCTCCTGAGCATGACCAGTACAAAGACGAATAAATAGCATCTCTACATCACGTTATCTTAACTCCCAGACAGATCTGTTTATTTTTGTCTCCCCTGCTCTGACCTCTAAGAACAATTTAATTATTACACCATGTCAGTATTAACTCTTTCCCCCATATAAGCGGGTTTTGACGACTTGTGTAGATCCCCATGTAAGCGTGTTTTGACGAGTGTTCGCGTAACCCATGAAGACGGGTTTTGACAAGTGACTGGAGTTCCCATGTGGTGGATTATTCTTGCAATTTCTGGCGTTTACTTGAGTAAAACCTAATTAAAACTATACGTTTTCAGAAAGCCAAAATTTCAATAAATCTGACTATATGGACTGTTGGTATGTTTTATGGTAAGGGTAAAATGAAATCATTAAATCGGGAGAGAAACAGAAATAATCGATGAAAAATGCGCGATTTGACAACAAATTTGTTTCGTGTGCTCCAAGACAAACGTTCGAAGAATAGTAAAATCTGCTTCCAAATTCCTGAATATTTCACGTAACGCGAGCATAAACTACCAAAGTATCTAACCTTGATGACTAGCTCGTCAAATCTGCCCATCTGAGTTTATTTTATGTATTTTCCCGGGACCTGCAGTCTTCGCGGTAAATATGTTCAATCGCCATTCTTTCTGAATCGGCCTTTCGTCGACAGTGACCATAGCGACCGAGTCACCACGTGACCTCTTCCTCCAATCACGCCGGGCCGCGCCCAACCTTGGCCCAACCTTGGCCAATCAGTGAGCTGTGTTTCTTTCACCTTCTGAATATTTATTACCGTCTGTATTCTCCGTCACGGAAGGTATATTGGATTAACACAGTTATTGTTCGTTCTACACCTGCCATCCTGTCAGTTCACTGCCAAATCCCGATCCTACGGAGAATTAGCTTTACGATGGTATACGGAAACATGCGAATGGTAGCCGGAAAGCAGGAAGAGAACGGTGCAAAACGTGGCTAAAATGCGACAATTTCTTCGCTTTTTTTCGTGATTTCCAACAGAAGTAAAGCAGTCACAACACATTTTCTCACAAGATTACTTATTTTTAGAATAAATGTTGCTGATATTGGTATAAAACGTGAACAAATTACGTAGAATGGGTCTGTGGGAGACCATTGGTAAATATTTCTCCACATGACATGGGACATAAAACAGGATATTTTACATCGCTGGAGAGGTATGAAAATTGAAATGAGTCCATGGGTTGAAGACCTACGCCATTACAAATCTATTATGAGCCAGAGAGAGAAAATTCCAGACAAGTCTATGAGGGAAAGAGTTAACTGCATTCTCGAATACCAAGCCTATCAGACTGTTAGTTCTGATCTGTTTATAGGCCTATTGGGGGTGACCCAGCTACACTGCTGGGACCTCTAGCTCTCAAAACAATTACGGATGGCATATCCCACCAGGTTTTGTACTGTGTTATATATACAGTGAAACATACAGCCAAGGGTTCCCAATGGGCATAACAGTGCACTCGCTGAGCCATCAATAAATAATATAAAAAAATAATTATAAATAAAACTTTCCTCAGAATTCGGTCAGCTCAGAACTTGCTGGTAACAATGCCCTAATGCACGTTCATGCCAAAAATCAAGGTTCTAATGTCAACGGTTCTCCTTATTTTGCCGACGAAAGGATTCGGATGGACTGACTGACTCACTCATTACCGGACAATTTGCGATCTGTAGCCTACTTCGTAGGAAAAACCTAATTAAAACTATACATTTTCAGAAAGCCAAAATTTAAATAAATCTGACTTGTATACTGTTGGTTTGTTTTGTAATACGGATAAAATGAAATCAGGAGAGGAAGAAAAATAATTGATGAAAAATGCGCGATTTAACACCAAATGTGTTTGGTGTACTCCAAGAGAAACGGTCAGAAAATAGTAAAACCTGCTTCCAAATTCCTGAATATTTCACGTAACGCGAGCATAAACTACCAAAGTATCTAACCTTGATGACTAACTCGTCAAATCTGCCCATCTGAGTTCATTTTATATATTTTCCCGGGACCTAGATATCGTCGACGTAAATGTTTTGTCCGCCATTCTTTCTCAGCCGGCCTTTTCTCGACTGTGACCATAGCGACCACGTGCAAATAAACCCTCTTCCTCCAATCACGCCGGGCCTCTCTCAACGGTGGCCAATCAGTGATGCTGTTTTATTTTTCACCCTTATGAATATTTATTATCATCATTCTCCTTTGTGGAAGTGTATGGGACTTTTTCAGTTTTAGCTCGTTCAAAACCTGCCATCTCGTTATGTCTCTGTCAAATCCCAAATCTACGGAGACTTAGCTTTACAATGGTATACAATAACATAGGAATTGCAGCGGAACAACAACAACAGAAC
>JAVTVY010001705.1:0-36590 GCA_036873755.1 Hanleya hanleyi | reverse complement strand
TAGATATCATAATCTTTTAGTAGTGCCCAAGACAAGAACTACGAAACATGGACTTCAAAGTTTCAGATATCAGGCTTCTAAAATTTGGAATGATTTGCCTGACAATGCCCGAACAGAAACTTCTTTTAGTGATTTTAAAAGTATTCTAAAGATTTGGTGTGGAAATAAATGTAGATGTGCAATGTGCCAAAAGTGAAGTCTAGCTTCGAAAATTACTGAGATATTTCTAAAAGCTCATCTTATACGTCATAATCTGTAATCTTATCTAATTTGTATATAATTAATATATTTAACATGTTGTGCAATGTAACTATCGGTAATGGCATATATATGTAACTTATATTTTTATAAACGGGAAAAATACGCACATAAATTGTAAATGAGTTTTAAGCACATTGTCAATTTTATTGTCTGTATGATATTCACGATTGTTTTTTTATTGCATGTTTCGTTTAAGTCGGTATAAAAAGCTCAATAGAGCTTATGTTGTATATTTCGCAAACAAACCGACGTTAAATAAAAGCTTATCTTACAATGTTGCGGTAAACACCTGATCTGGCGTCTGCGTGAGTGAGCTCACGTGCCGAACACCTGGCTCTCCGAGATCAAGGCATGTCCATGAGTATATAGAGGGCTGAGGGTATGTCTGACTGTATGGAATGCATGTATTGACTTGTGTCTGGGTTTTTTCCATCACGGGGAGTGCGCAGGTGTATGACGTCACTTCCGGTCTGCGTGAATCGGGCGTGACCTGGGTATGACTGTATGGGATGTACTGACTTGGTTCTGGGTTTTTTCCATCATGCGGCGGTCACGTGATTAGGAGTGCATGTACGGACTTGTATGCTGTCCATTCATTTGAGTCGGGGACTTGGGGTCCCTACGGAAGGATTTTGCAAGTCATGGGTGGGTGTATGTAAAATGAGGATTTGTCTCGAAAATATAAAAAGCGGAACACGGACTTTACCTCTAAAATAGGGGAAAACCCCTACCAACTCTATCCCAAAGGGCTAATATCGGTCCCTGGCTTATCGGGTTCTGCCTGGAGTGGGTGTATGTAAAATTAGGATTTGTCCCGAAAATACAAAAAGCGGAACACGGACTTTACCGCTAAAATAGGGGAAAACTCCTATCAACCCTATCCCAAATGGCTAATATCGGTCCCGGGCTTATCGGGGCCTGCTGAGAGAGCGGGGGAGTGGGTGTATGTAAAATTAGGATTTGTCCCGAAACCATGATTCGGGACAAATATGTGCAGAACACGGACCTATCCCTAAACTGGGGAAAACACCTGTCAACCCCAGCCCAAAAGGGGGTCATATGAGTCAAGGTCCTCCGGGCCTGGTGGACAGGTGTGATGTGGGGCTTTCTCCAGGAAAAACATAAAACGGAACACGGACTTTACCACTAAAATAGAAGGAAACCTCTATCAACCCTATCCAAAAGGGGTAATATCGGTCCCCGGGCTTATCGGGATCTGCCTAGCAAGTCAATCGGTTGGGTGTATGTAAATTTAGAATGTGTCCCGAAACTATAAAAAGCGGAACACGGACTTTACATACGGGTACATCCGGGTTTACCCGGGAACAGCCGGGTAGTTACGGAGGGGACCGAAGAGACACGGAGGTCACCGAATATGTCACGGAGGTGCTCGAAGAGACCGAAGATGTCACGGAGGTCACCGAAGAGACACGGAGGTCACCGAAGAGACACGGAGGTCACCGAAGGTGTCAGGGAGGATACCGAAGAGACACGGAGGTGCCATTCCGATTTGAGGGATGTTCACGTCATGTGTGACGTCATCGATGACGTCATCAGGACGAGTAGTAGAGAAAGCTGGCATTTTGTGTGTGTGAAGGAAGGTATTTGGGGTAGAAATGGATCATCCTTGGTTCGAATGAGTTGCTGGAAGTGTTGTTTTGTAGCTTTCGGGGTGTATACCCCGATTTGTGGGATGTTCACGTCATCAGTGATGTCATGGTTGACGTCATCAGCACGAGTAGTAGCGAAAGTGGACATTTTGAGGCAGTGAAGGAAGGTATTTGGGGTAGAGATGGACCATCGTTGGTCCGAATGCGTCGTGTGAGGTGTCATCTTGTAGCAACGCCCGCCAACGCCAAGCTCAATGCTTCAACGCCCTGGTGAAACAGCTCAGAAGTTCTGATTTTCTAGATATTCCATGGAATTGTCACTAATTCTTCGAAATGCAGTGACGCCCGTCAACGCTCGTAGTTACGGCTTAACGCTCTAACATAACGCCTTGACGCGATGATATAGACCGGAGAGAGAACAACAACACGGATGACACATGAGTGAACAACAACAAGAAGAAGTTTTTTTTCATATAGTTTATTTTCCCCAATGTTACATCATACCCACGCTGGGGGAGCCGCGTTGGTTATGTTTACAACTCAAGAAAACTCTTGTCCAATCAGAGGCCGCCATTTGGTGCTGCATCTGTTATATTCCTTCTTGTCCGTTAGATGTATTTTCGGTTGCTCTTGTCTTTCGCCATTTCAGAAAGTTCCATCTTTGCTCGGTGTGACCTAAGTGTCGCCGGGCAGGCCTGGATATTCTTCGGATAGCATGTCCTGAAACAGTTGTTTGCGCATTCTGACCGCATTTCCAGGGCCTCGGTGGGTGGTAGTCCCATAGCCTCTTCCAAGTGACGCTTAGTCTTCATGATGGACCTGTGCGTGCGGGTGCCTTTCATTTCAAGGTATACTGTTCATAGATCGCCATGGCTATTTTCCTGATGCGGGGGCGCATTTGGGTGTACGCCTGTTGTAAATTATCCTCTCTGGCGTCCTCGATCGCTGCAGCGTAAGTATTGATAGCTGCTGTCAAAATACGATCGCAGAAGGTAGGTTCTGCATCACTTTCCACGGCATCACTTTCCACGGACGTAAGCTGACTATCTGAGGTCAAGCTCTCCGTATCACTAGATACAGCAATCTCCGTTTCGGTATCAGTCGATACACTCTCAGCAGTCTCTGTATCAGCATCCGCCTCAACGGACTCCTCGGAGTCTTCAATCCCATGTATATTTTTCTGGTGTCGCATCATATCGTAATGTCTGGTGAACGTGCGTTCGCACTCAGAGCAAATATAAGCCATGCTGACGGTTGAACGTGGACTGTGCGTGTTTTTGGAAATACGTTTGCTTTTATAGACAGTAACGCCCATCAACGCTTAGCTTAACGCTTCAACGCCCTGGTGAATTAGCTCAGAAGCTCTGATTTTCATAGAATTGACACCAATTCATCGAAATGCAGTGACGCCCGTCAACGCCCGTCGTTACGCCTTAACGCCCGTCGTTACGCCTTAACGCCCGTCTCAACGCCTTAACACACTTTCTTAACGCTTTAACGTCGTTTAATGATGCGTTCGAACAAATATTTCTTTTGTGCTATTGCTCTGACACACGCCGCTTTCCAGTTCATGCCCGAGGTTTTCAACATCGACGCTGTTCTTTCAATTTCCATATGGACTTGGTCCTTATCCAACAATTTCATATGGGTCACGAGGTCGACATACCGCTGACGTAAAGCCCGTCGTAGTCTGGGTGCCAATTCGACTAATACATAAGGACTGATGAGGGACACATTCCGCTTCCGTTCACGTGACCGGAACTGACCTTTGACCCCTGCGCGCAATTTTTATGCGGTATTGTTAGCGCGCGCAGGGGTCAAAGGTCAGTTCCGGTCACGTGAACGGAAGCGGAAGTGACCTCACAGAGGTCATATGCAAATGTCACTTCCGAGCTCTGAGCTCCACAGGCTTTGAGCTCCAAGAGCTCCGATCCAAGAGCTCTGCCACACGGGAGCTCCCACCACCACCACCACCACCACCACCGGGCGTTGACGCCCGTCAACGCCCGGTGGTGGCGGTGGTGGTGGTGGTGGAATGTGGTGGTAGTGTGTGTGTGTGTGTGGTGGTAGTGTGTGGTGGTGATGTTGGTGGTGGTGTCTGTACATATAAGAATGAACATGTGTCCCTCATCAGTCCTTCTGTATTGGTCGAATCGGCACCCAGACTACGACGGGCTTTACGTCAGCGGTATGTCGACCTCTGGCCCATATGAAATTGTTGGATAAGGACCCAGTCCATATGGAAATTGAAAGAACAGCGTCGATGTTGAAAACCTTGGGCATGAACTGGAAAGCGGCGTATGTCAGAGCAATAGCACAAAAGAAACATTTGTTCGAACGCATCATTAAACGACGTTAAGAAAGTGTGTTAAGGCGTTGAGACGGGCGTTAAGGCGTAACGACGGGCGTTAAGGCGTAACGACGGGCGTTGACGGGCGTCACTGCATTTCGATGAATTGGTGTCAATTCTATGAAAATCAGAGCTTCTGAGCTAATTCACCAGGGCGTTGAAGCGTTAAGCTAAGCGTTGATGGGCGTTACTGTCTATAAAAGCAAGCGTATTTCCAAAAACACGCACAGTCGACGTTCAACCGTCAACATGGCTTATATTTGCTCTGAGTGCGAACGCACGTTCAACAGACATTACGATATGATGCGACACCAGAAAAATATACATGGGATTGAAGACTCCGAGGAGTCCGTTGAGGCGGATGCTGATACAGAGACTGCTGAGAGTGTATCGACTGATACCGAAACAGAGATTGCTGAGAGTCTAGTGATACGGAGAGCTTGACCTCAGATAGTCAGCCTACGTCCGTGGAAAGTGATGCCGTGGAAAGTGATGCAGGACCTACCTTCTGGGATCGTATTGTGACAGCAGCTATCAATACTTACGCTGCAGCGATCGAGGACGCCGGAGAAGATAATTTACAACAGGCGTACACCCAAATGCGCCCCCGCATCAGGAAAACAGCCATGGCGATCTATGAACAGTATACCTTACTACCGCTTGAAATGAAAGGCGACCGCACGCACCAAGCGTCACTTGGAAGAGGCTATGGAACTACCACCCACCGAGGCCCTGGAAAATGCGATCAGAATGCGCAAACAACTGTTTCAGGACATGCTACCCGAAGAATATCCAGGCCTGCCCGACGACGCTTAGGTCACACCGAGCAAAGATGGAACTTTCTGAAATGGCGACAGACAAGAGCAACCGAAAATACATTTAACGGACAAGAAGGAATATAACAGATGCAGCACCAAAAGGCAGCTTCTGATTGGACAAGAGTTTTCTTGAGTTGTAAACATACCCAACGCGGCTCCCCCAGCGTGGGTATGATGTAACATTGGGGAAAATAAACTATATGAAAAAAACTCTTCTTGTTGTTGTTGTTCTCTCATGTGTCATCCTTGTTGTTGTTGTTCTCTCTCCGGTCTATATCATGGCATCAAGGCGTTATGTTAGAGCGTTAAGGCGTAACTACGAGCGTTGACGGGCGTCACTGCATTTCGAAGAATTAGTGACAATTCCATGGAATATCTAGAAAATCAGAACTTCTGAGCTATTTCACCAGGGCGTTGAAGCGCTAAACTTGGCGTTGGCGGGCGTTGCTACAAGGTGACACCTCACACGACGCATTCGGACCAAGGATGGTCCATCTCTACATCAAATACCTTCCTTTACTGCCCCAAAATTTCCACTTTCGCTACTACTCGTACTGATGACGTCACCCATGACGTCACAGATGACGTGAACATCCCACAAATCGGGGTCTACACCCCGAGAGCTACAAAATGACACCTCCGACGACCCATTCGGACCAAGGATGATCCATCTCTACCCCAAATACCTTCCTTCACACCCTCAAAATGCCCGCTTTCGCTACTACTGGTGCTCATGACGTCACCGATGACGTCACAGATGACATGAACATCCCTCAAATCGGAATGGCACCTCCGTGTCTCTTCGGTAACCTCTGTGACATCTTCGGTCACCTCCGTGTCTCTTCGGTGACCTCCGTGACATCTTCGGTAACCTCCGTATCTTTTCGGTCACCTCCGTAACTACCCGGCTGTTCCCGTGTAAACCCGGATGTACCCGTATGTAAAGTCCGTGTTCCGCTTTTTATAGTTTCGGGACAAATCCTAAATTTACATACACCCAAAATTCATCCGCGCACTTCCGGTGATGCCGGGCACTCCCGGATAACCCGCGCGCGCGCGCGCTGCGGCCGGGGCGGGGGGGACCGGTCCGGGCCGGGGAAACCCCGGATGGAAAATCCAGTTTTCCCCTAGTCCGTGTTCCGTTTTTTATATTTTTTCTGGAGAAACTTTTACATGCACCCACCCATGCACCCAGGCCCCGATAAGCCCGGGGACCGATATGACCCCTTTTGGATAGGGTTGATAGGTGTTTTCCCTTAGTTTAGGGATAAAGTCCGTGTTCCGCTTTTCATATTTTCGGGACAAATACTAATTTTACACACACCCACTCCAGGCAGAACCCGATAAGCCAGGGACCGATATTAGCCCTTTGGGATAGAGTTGATAGGCGGTTTCCCCTATTTTAGAGGTAAAGTCCGTGTTCCGCTTTTTTATATTTTCGAGACAAATCCTCATTTTAGATACATCCACACATGAATCCTTCCGTAGGGACCCCAAGTCCCCGACTCAAATGAATAGACGGCATACAAGTCCGTACATGCACTCCTAATCACGTGACCGCCGCATGATGGAAAACCCCCAGAACCAAGTCAGTACATCCCATACAGTCATACCCAGGTCACGCCCGATTCACGCAGACCGGAAGTGACGTCATACACCTGCGCACTCCCCGTGATGGAAAAAACCCAGACACAAGTCAATACATGCATTCCATACAGTCAGACATACCTTCAGCCCTCTATATACTCATGGACATGCCTTGATCTCGGGGAGCCAGGTGTTCGGCACGTGAGCTCACTCACGCAGACGCCAGACCAGGTGTTTACCGCAACATTGTAGCGAAAGTGCAACAATGTTGCAATTCGGGGAGCCAGGTGTTCGGTACGTGACAACCCCAAGCAGACGACAGCGAAATTCTGGCGGGAAAAACCCCACAGACAGGTCAGTACATGGCCTATCATGTTCCCACGGACCTCACCGAAAAGACACGGACGTACCCTTCGCACCTCACCGAAAAAACACGAAGGTGAACGACATTGTAGGGAAAAACCCCACAGACAGGTCAGTACATGTCCTATCAGGTTCACAGGTCACGCCCCATTCACACAGACCGGAAGTGACGTCATACACATGCGCACGTGATGGAAACCCCCCAACCCTAACATGTCTAAACATGATCCAAGGTCAAAGACGAGATGAAAGGATACAGGTCAACTCAAGTGCACTCATTGACCTTTGACCTCTGTCACGTGATATGCAAATTTCTGAGGTCGAGAGGTCAACCTGAGGGTTAATCAATGCTATATACTACTGATGGGTTCATTCCAGATCTTAAAGGAAAAGTCTTCTCAGCATCATTTGTCTTCAGAAATTGGCACCATATAAATACTCCGTGAAATAATGTGTTTCGAGGAAATAATTCATTCCTACAGTTGGTTATTTACCTACATACAATAAATTATTCCCGTAAAACACGCCACTTCACAAAGAAGACATCAAGGAGGAAAGGTAGAAAGGAAAACACGTTTATACGAGTTCTCCTTTAACCTTAAAACCAGACTGTATCTGCAATACCTTTCTGTATACTGTAGCATACTATTGTAGAAATACGATAGTTAAAATACTATAGTCTACTATAGTGAAAACATTATGGTAAAAATACTCTAGTATACCATAGTGAACATTTTCTAGATTTTAAAGTATACTATGGTAGAATTCTATAGTGAAAACTATAGTATTCTGTGGTAGAAATACTATAAGACAATACTATAATTAATACGATAAAAGCAATGTACAAATGCTTTATTAGTAGACAGATACGCCAATAAAGTAATTCAGTAAAAACTATCAATAATTGAGCTATGCTTCCAATCTACAATAGGGAAACAATGCAGTGTACCATACAAAACTCTAGTATACCATACATAACTAGAGTAGTGAAATACTATAACAGTGTTGTGAATTTTAGCGAAGTATTACAGCAATGTACAGTAATTCAACCATATACTGTAGTATAAAACCACGATATTATTACAGTACCGGTACAGTGCTGGATTATTGACACGGATATTCTTTATGGATGAGAGCTGGCTACTGAATGTCGGATCATGCTGTCATCTACAAAAGTTGATCGCTTTTGTTTGACCAGTGGCTTGTTTGAATGACTCTCATATTTTCTACATGAACGGATTGCTGATCCAGTTTCATTTTACTGGACATCACAATATATGGTCCCTTCATTCCAAGTTTATCATATGTGATTATCTAATTATGAAGAAATAGTAAAGGAGGGGTATGTAGATCGGTGTAGGTCGTATAGAACGCATTTTTATGATACCCACTCCATCGTGGTGTACGGAAAAGTGGGAAATAGGTATTTGCATGAAACGAATACATATGAAGCAGAATATTAAGTGAATGCTTCATACTGGTGGAGCTATTATTGCTCGAGATAAAAAAAAAATAGGATGAATTGTAAGATGATTGAATGGGACAGAAAAACCTGGTATATAACTTGGTAATAGCTCTCCTTTCCTCATACAGAATATGATCATTTGACTTTCACGCAATGTAGGACGTAACCTGCCATCCTTTACCACGATACACACTCCAAGCACTGTTACAGGCACGTATTTCTGAAAGAACCCGCCCAGTTCTCAAGAGCGTCGTTAGGGAAGTCGTTGAGAGCGAAGGACTCGATCTCTGCGCCCTATTGCATGTTATCTTCCTATCGTGGACATCACAGTGGAAAGCATAGGAAACGCCCCTCCCCCCGCTCCTCTCGAAAAAAATCCTGATGACGCCCACGGTTCTCCCATTTTTGTTCGGACGGCTTTCTGCGTACGAAGGGGTAGGAAGACAAAAGAATCATCCATGCGATTATAAGTAAAATGAACACATATTTAATAATATAACCTGACCCAAAACAGACCGACGAACTTGTACATAGTTGATTCTTTTTTTCTTCTATTTATATCTCCCTCTACTCTCTCATTGTTATTTATTTATTTATTCTACAATATTAATAGCGCTTGTAATGATCTTGAATGAACTAAGAAATGTACCGTGAAATTTAAATAAAACATTTGAGTTGATGGGCCTTGTAATCCGTATGGGAAGTGGCCATTAAACTACAATTTCAATCAATCTTTCCTCATTCAACAGAATTGCATTTGCCTGGACGTTGTCTGAACAGATATATAGGTTTCATTGAAAGGAAATGTGAACCACTGTCCCTGTCTCTGTTACTCAAAACAATGAGAGCTGTCAAAATATCTCTCTGGTTGCTGTTCCGGAAGTCTCAGAAAAGACAGCTACGCTCTATGAAAACAGAAAGATCCATAAAGATCCTTATTCACAACGCAAACAATGGATTCTCGTGATACCCCGGATGAGTGGTGCGCATTTTTCCCTATTTTCTGGTCATGGTGTGTTTTTTTTTTAGTGTTTTTTTTCAGTTTTTCTCATTATGATCGATTTGGACACTCCCTCGAATCAACTAATTCTATTCTTCACAATATTCCCACAGTCACCAACAGTTTCTAACAATACATCATATTAACGGCAAATTCAAGGTTGATAATTCTTATTTTCTGCTCCATAAAAAGCAACATTCAACTCTACGCACGGTATATTCGATTTTTCTGATTAGAATCGATTTTAAAGCCTCCGTATCTGTGGTTGTTGCGTTGCGAATCGCCGCTGATGTGCGGCAGCTATGGGGTTGACTCGGTCTCAAAAAGACGTCCGCGGTGATTGGTGCGCAACAACAACCTCAAAGTCGGCATTAAACCTCTAACCCTTGCCGTTGTCAAAGGAGATTGCTGGAAGGCTTGCGACGCAAAACCCGAACAGAAAAAATAATAGGCCCTTGGCCTAAGACTTATTCATTCTAGACTATAGGGAGTTTCGTTCATACAAATTGTATCATCGACTGAACTCGAGGCTTCAAGAATGCAATTTCGGTGTATCATTTTGTGACCGCTACTGAATACATAGGTAATTTTCTTTGATTTGCAATGGATTTTCGAGAAATGTTAACCAAAAATTTTAGTTAGACAGCATAGACCACTATATTTTAATTATCGATGCCCAGCACAAGTGGAAGCAAGCGGGTTATTCTGTTCCCATGCTCCCCACTGTTGTTTGCCGCTATCAATTTCTGCCAAGAGCATTGAGGAATTTCGAGCTCGAGTCCCATCGGCAGCAATGGCTACATGGTGTCTTCTTGAATTTCTGACATGAACAAAAAGAACAAAGTAAGAAAGTCTGGTTTATTTACCCACAAGTACTTCTGAAGATGTACACCTGGGCTTCTGCCTAATTAGGTTACACCCTTGACAGATCTCCTTTTGATCCCCAGCGTGAACGTATCACCTATACTGGAGGATTCTCGCGGTGTACTCTGGTATCTTCTGGTATGCATAAACAGCTCCTACCCGACTGATGCTAGAACCTGCTGATGTAGTGCATACACTTGTCGAATATAATCGTACGAATTTATGTAAGGGCGTCATATTCAGTATTCACTTCGGTGGTCGCGGCATTAAAACTTTTGTTGTAAATTTTATATATCGTATATAGCTTTAGTGCAGCAAAGTTACAAAGAAAGTACTTTTATAATTACATTAAACAGTCGGTGTATTTCGCAACATATATTGTGGACAAATTACTGGCACCTTCGCTGCATAAAATTATGGTAAATTATACTGTAAATTACAGCAAAAGTCTACAGTGTGCGTCCTCAAATAATTTCCGTGTCATCTTTAATCGAAAAGACATTTGAATGTGCAGCTAACAAACTTCATTGTTTGTCCTGAACTTTCTGGAAACAGTACATCACTGGACGCTCTTATTTGGAAAATAGATGTTTCGTTGGATAAATGGGCGATCACATGATCCAACTTTCTTTGATAAGTTCTTATTTCCGTTGAAATGAACAAAGTTTGTGCCAAATTTTCCAAACACATGGGAACTGCGTTCTCATGGCATTATATTTGATAGCTCCTACTATCAGGTATATATAGGAGGTTACATAATCTAACAATGGGAGAATGGCGATCTGGAGCAGCTGTTAACCTGTTTGATTATGAACGTGATGATAATCTCAGCCTGCATGCACTGATATTTCACCATTATCCCTTATCGTCCCAATGAGACAATAACATAGACTCTTTTCATTGAGACAGTAAGTGGGTACTATTGCCCCAATGGTGAATAGTCAGTAGTGGTAGACATGATACCTACCGATCTACAGCATTCAATTGTATTGTGTCACTGAGTATTTTATTGTGGATAGTATGAGCACTGCAGATAAATAATACAGCTCTGTTTCTATCATATTCAAAGTTTGAAGATGAACATCCTTAATCTACTAATTCAGTCGTGTGATGGGATCATTTTTCAATGTTGCGTTTAACTGGATACTCGCGGGTCTGTGTAGTCTAGACACCAGGTTAAATCCGAGAAATAAATATCCGTAAATATCTGTCGCCGACACCAGCCACGCGAACTGAAAGATATATCACGCGATCTGGTGTCCAGATAGGATCTCATACTCGCAAAAGTGATGAATATGACCAAATTTGTTTCTAGATACACTCAAAAAATATTAGATCAGATCACACCCCATGAATATAGGCTTAGACATTCGAAATTTGCATTTGCCGGGATTTAACGTGGTGCATTTTCCCAACAGGCGCGTGAGGACTTTCCATAGTCGTTCGTCATGCTGCTGGACATCCTTTCCATGGATGATGATATCGTCCGGTATCCTCAGTCTCCATGTATATTGCAGCCTCATGCTCTTGAAGTACCTGTTGAATCACATTTTGGTAGATTTCCGGAAACGGTGGTCCCCAGAGACCAGTGTCCGGTCTCCTATGCTTTAACTAGGGCGGGCTCTGATATCCAAGTGATCATTTTCAGATGTCAGTGTCCGGGCTGGGTTAAACATAGCAAGCGGACACTCATACCTGAGGGACCACCGTTTCCGTCACACCGGTACCGAACTCATTGTTTGTTGCGACATCTGATGTGAACTTCCCACCAAGTGATAACGGTTTTACGGAACCATATGCGTACAGTTTCATTGTGTTTGCATACACCCTCCTGTTGTTTCCGCAAAATCGGTAAAATGTTCTGCACCTGAATATTTGTTGGAAGTGTGACCAGTGGCATGGAAGTTCTTGTCTTTGAACATATGGTCAAATCTGGGATACAATGTAACTATAGTTATATTGTATCCCAGGTCAAATCTACCACATATGAAACATTTTTTATCTTTCCGCTTGTTCAGTGAATCTTTAGGAATTACTAGCAAATGAAGCAGTCGGTTTCATTTTGAGTTGTGTTCTTGTACAGATTACAATGCACGTGCCATTCTTTACTCATTTTCAAAACTTTTCTTCTCACCTGACAGAGTCCAATGTACTCAACGAATGAAGCACCAAATTCACAGATAACAGCTTTTCAGTTTCAATCGTGTGATGAACTGGTCTACAGACTCATCTTCCTCTCGCCATCTTGCTCAAACAGGTGGACATCATCGTTGACCCACTTTTTAATCACAAAACGTTACCGCCGATTTCAAGCTGTGTAACCAACCATCTTACTCGTCTTATTTCATGAAATAAGCGTCCAAGTTATTTTAATCGTCGCCAATATAGAATTGCCACTCTCTGAAAATTCAGGACAACATATTGAAATGAAGGACAGAATCAAATCAACGAACGGCTTGTATTCCAGATCATGCGATTTCACGCCTCACTTCCGGTTACAACTGTTGAGGCGGGTACAGTAGTGTTACACGCCAGTAAGAAGTCCGGGGTATACAATATGTACGACACCTCAACCCCCATAAGTGTTATAGGAGGAAGGGTACGTATCATGAACTCTCTCCTGCAGTTTGATGAATTGGTGCTTGATGTAGCACGTATGTTCAGTTTAGATGCTGCGAGGAAGAGGCTGCACAGAAGGGTGAACCCTTGTGAATGTATTATACCACGTATACCTCGGCCAAATTAATGCTTCCAATAGTTGGGTTTCCTTACAAAAGTGGATTGGCCAATGCTACACGTTAAACCTGACTTTTCAGATTTGTATTAGTATACTCGCTGTTTATCAGCATTTTCTTAAATTATTTAATAAATAATAGAACGTATTGCTCATACATTGCATCAGACATACACTACATGATGGTAGCTCTGTTTCTGTGTTTTATATGCTTCTGCATAAACCGTGTTAGGTGGTTTCATTCCTCTCACAAATCTGCCCTATACAGATAGAACAGAAACAAATTCTGTAGAACACAATTATCTGTGCTGTATGATTATAATCTGTCGAATATGATAGAAAATCTGTCATGTAGGATCAAAATAGAACAAAATTTCTCATAGGATCCTATGGATTTTATTTTTGGGGGGTAAATGTAGTGGTTCGGGTAAATGTAGTGGTTCGGGTAGTGGTTCGGGTAAATGTAGTGGTTCGGGTAAATGTAGTGGTTCCAGTTCACATCTTGTGTAGATATGAAGAATATCTTATACCTGTCGCGGTCTGATGATAGTTGTTGCAGTCGATGATATCGTTTATTGTGGTACGTGGATTTCATTTGAAGCGAGAAGACACTAGATAAGATGATATATAGCGATGATTTAATGCGTATTCTCTACACAAGGCAAAAACAGCCTGCTGATACAGTTCATTTTATGGGTCAGGTTCAGGGACACACGGTTGTTTAATTTAATTTTATGTAGGCGCGGTTTTACACAAGCAGGGAGATTGATGAGAATTATGCAGTCCAAGCATACACAAACTTTACCCTATCGGCCATTTATTACGGGCGTCAAGTCTATTTCCAGGTAATGGCTGATAAGCCAAAATTTGTCACAAGCCCTTCTTTCAAGCTTATCTCTTAGGCCATACATACATCCAGCTTTACATGTGGCCTATTTCGAATAATGTCAAAAGCAGGTTTGATAAAGTGACAGATCTTTCTGGGTCTCGTCAGTACATGAGTGCCCACTCTGCTTGTTTTATGTGAAATATCAACAATGCGGAACGTGGCGTCATCAAGGACATTTTCATACACAGATGCCATGTCCAACATTGGGGCGGCTGCCGTGGTCAACTGTGACGACAAAGAAACTGTAAAAATACGAGAGATCCTGAAGGATCTTGGCGCCCACCATTGTCCGATAATTGTAAGCTAATGACAAGAGGATCTTTTTGTCCATTGTTACTAAGACGATTGAGTTGTAATTTTGTTGACAGAATTTCGAATCTGATCGAAAAAGGGACACTGGAAAACACCAAGATATAATTTTTCTAAGTTTCAGGAGTTTCAATATTTCTAGAAACTGTACTTATGACGGTTGTTATAGTACAATAGAAATGAGCAAAGTTAGTCTGAAAGCGAATGTACATGTACGGAGGATCCTTCGTCTTCATTTTGTAGTATTTTTGTTTTATTTATTTTTTTGCACGTGTCATCATTGGGTACTGGAAGCGAAGAAAAATCTCTTTGACACTTTGGCATACTTAAGATTTTATAATTTGGAACGAATGCTAATTCTGTTCTGTTTACTGGACTAGTTTGAGATATCTCTTTTAAGATACCATGCTCGAAAATAGTAAGATGCTACAATACTTAATACTGAAGGGATCTGGTCCGCGCAGTAATGTTGAAACTTCGAATTTGAAAGTGTCTGAATCCTGATTATCTCCCTTGGATCGAAACATGCAGTAGTCTACAGTTGTCGAGTTGTGACATTGTGTCACAAGAGTGACGTTCCTTCATGTAGCTGACCCGCCGGCAGATGAAAGGGCGGGGCAGTTCACTTGCAACTGCATGGACTAAAGAAAACTGATTTAAAATTTGAAGAAATACATGTTAATTCTGAATTATTTGAACTCCTTGATATGGAAGGTGTAGATATGGATATTCTCTATAGTCAATATATAGAATATGCCCCACCGTTTGATCCGCCGACTCTTGTGATGCAACGTCACAACTCGGGAATACCGTATTAATTGGATTTTCGAATCGGACCAAAAAAAGGGATCTTGCACAACTAGGCCCCATGTGGGACCTGTGTACCAAATTTCAGAAAGATCCAGGAAATATTTCCTGAGAATTCACGATAACAATGTTTCAAGGGGAAATTCAAGATGGCCACCTGGCAGCCATATTGGATTTTCGAATCGGACCAAAAGAGGTATCTTGCACAACTGGGCCACAAGGGGAATCTGTGTACCAAATTTGAGGAAGATCCATGGAGTACTTCTTGAGAAATCACGATAGCAAAGTTTCATTGGGAAATCCAAGATGGGCGCCTGGTGGCCATATTGGATTTTCGAATCGGACCAGAAAGGGCATCTTGCACAACTAGACCGAAGATCCATGCAGTAATTCCTGAGAAATCGCGATAACAAGGTTTTATGAGGAAATCCAAGATGGCCGCCTTGTGGCCATATTGGATTTTCGATTCGGACCGAAAAAGGTATCTTGCAAAACTAGACCCTAAGGAGAATCTGTGTACCAAATCTGAGAAAGATCCATGCAGTACTGAGAAATGACGATAACTAAGTTTCCTGGAGAAATCCAAGATGGCTGCCTGGTGGCCATGTTGGATTTTCGAATCGGACCAGAAAAGGTATCTTGCACAACTAGACCCCAAGGGGAAACTGTGTACCAAATTTGAGAAAGATCCATGCAGTAGTTCCTGAGAAATCGCGATAAGGTTTCATGGGGAAATCCAAGATGGTTGCCTTGTGGCCATATTGGATTTTCGAATCGGACCAAACAAGGTATCTTGCACAACTAGACCCTAAGGGAAACCTGTGTATCAAATTTGAGAAAGATCCATGGAGTACTTCCTGAGAAATCGCGATAACAAGATTTCATGGGGAAATCCAAGATGGCTGCCTGGTGGCCATATTGGATTTTCGAATCGGACCAGAAAAGGTTTCTTGCTCAACTAGACCCCAAGGGGAACCTGTGTACCAAATTTGAAAAAGATCCATGCAGTAGTTCCTGAGAAATCGCGGTAACAAGGTTTCATGGGGAAATCCAAGATGGTTGCCTGGTGGCCATATTGGATTTTCGAATCGGACCAGAAAAGGTTTCTTGCACAACTAGACCCCGAGGGGAACCTGTGTACCAAATTTGAAAAAGATCCATGCAGTAGTTCCTGAGAAATCGCGGTAACAAGAATTGTTTACGGACGGACTGACGACGGACGACGGACGACGGACGGACTGACGACGGACGACGGACGTCCGGACGGACGGACGGACGACGGACGGACGGACGACGGACGTCCGGGCGGACGGCACGACGGACGACGGACCACGGACGAAAAGTGATTTGAACAGCCCACCATCTGGTGATGGTGGGCTAAAAACCTGTTTTACTGATCAGGTCAGTATGTAACTGCATAGAAATATTGCAGCTCTGCCGGTATCGACAAAAGAAATAGGATACTCGAATTGCACAACACCAGTCTCGGCATCACTTCCGGGCGCAAAGCGTATAGTATAGTTACCGTCGTGATTGGTTGATATCTGGATCCAGTACCGGTAGATTCCAGTGTGAAAAATGTTTTGAATAGTATTAGGAAATATTATAAGTAAATCATCCGTTTACATGTAAACAAGATAGAAGAATCAATTCCGTCTTCCTATATGTCTGGATTGAATATAATCGCAAAAAGGCCTGCTATGGACTATTTACAATGCAGGGGGTTAACGAATTTACAACAATGTTTTATCTCAAGGTTCAGTGAAATATAAATACAGCCTACATCAGAATTATTTTATATACCAGCTCCTCAGAATTGTAATTAATGCTCCAGCAGGCGTTATACCGAATAAACTGTAAAATTCAATAATATAATGGCTATGTAGCTTCCGTATGTGACACTGTACTAACTAAACAGCGCGCTGTACGGTGGCAAGGACCGGTTATCATGACGATGTGAACTGTAAGATAATCTACGGTTCATCTCTGGTCCAAGTATCCACTTTAACGTGAGATCCGTAAGTTCGAAAATATGCTCGGTTTCTTCCGTGAAATACATGTTAGATCGTTCGATGCAGTTTGAAAAATATCCCAAGTTTTAATTACACGGTCTTGCTAATAGTTATATATACAGATGTAATAAAAGCTGCCGTATTTTGGAGAATGATAAATCGGATCTTCTGAAACTTGGGCTGACTATATATGGAGTAAGTATTGTAAAATGGCCGAATAATTTTTGAAAAATACTGGGACAACTGTCAAAAGATTAATAACTATCGTGGTATCACAAGGCAAAAAAGCTCGGACTAACGGGATGCGCGCTCCAGCACTCGTCAATTTATTGTAGGACGCACCCAAATGGGCCTGATCTTAACCCTCTCTGTACCGTATCGGTAGAATTGTACCGATAGGAAATATGTTCAACGGTTGCCTGTTGTTGGTATGTGAGAACGATGAATTTCTAGGCAATCATTTTCATCCTATTACATGATGTTGGAAATCACGGAGTATCGGCTTTAACACTACGTAGACAATGCTAACTCGTCCAAAACTACCGGAACAGAGGGAGTTGAAGAACGAATGCCGTAGTTATTGCCCATGCCGGGATCGATCAATGGCAGTGTCGATATATACCAGCCAATCAGATACAAGTTCACTTCAATATGTGTCTGGGATACTGCGAAGCGCCGTGGTAGGCCGGGAGTCAATGCGAGATAAATGGTCAAGAATTTGCTACCGTTCGCACCTTGACCAATTTCTGAACATGTATTCTTGAAGAGTAGGGCATGTGGGTTAGCCCAGGTGTAGCAGGCCAAAGATTCCTGTAGGCATTAGGAAGCTACAGTGATCATGCAGTGAGCGGTGGTGATAATAATTTTTCAGATATATAGTGGGGGTAATTGGAATAATAAAAACGATAGATTCCACTAGAGAATAAATTTTCGACGGAACAATGACGTCCTAATTATCCGTAACTGTCCTGGGGAGGGACACTAAGCTATTTGACCTCCATACATAATGGACAGGAATTATGAGCAGAAACCTTCTGACACATACGTTATCATACCGAGGTCATTTTGAGTCATAGTGCAAACTCTTAGCGTCAAATGATACTAGGTATATTGAGTATAGCACTCCAAAAGGGTATTGACAAAGGACCTGGTACGTTAAGGTGGACAAACCGCCCCAGGTGAGGTACGATTGTAGATGAAAAATGAAACTTAAAATATGAAATGCTCGTCTCGATTAGCATAAACTATGACAGTTTTTTCAACTCTCTTTGAAATATTGGGAGCATGAGTGTCATGGTTTTTCAACAGGAGCTCTCCAAAGTGGTAGGTTTGTGCGAAATTGACAGTTTTGCGTTGAAAAGCACGGTTTGCCTATCTGTAAATATATGAAGATAAACTATAACCACAAAAATATTCGCACATAACAGTCCTCTTTTGAATCCCTAGTTGTTCAACAAAGCACGTTTTGGTTATCGTTTATCTTCATATAAAAAATGAAACTTTATGGAATATTGTTTTTGGTCATTTGGTGTTCAATTTTAAATACGATAACTGGAGCAATGTTATATGTACGAGTATGAGCTGGTCGAATGGATAGAATCGCGAGAAGAGTTGTCGTTTTGATTGATGATCTGCTGGTTCGAATCCCAGAATATTCTTCCAAAATGTTTTAACAGTTTTATGCATTTTTCGATTTTTCATCATGATTACAATATATATGTGAATATTTGTTAGTAGAAAAAATGAGTGGAAATGGTCTATATCTCAAGATATAATATTCAGCAAATGTTGCAAAGTTTTGCCCGCGTGATTAGAGAATTGCACACAACAATATCTGAACTTATTTGATCAACTTAGTATTTAGTCGTATCAAAAGTGCTCTCAGGGAACTAGATCTGTACGTTGAATTCGTACATAAATATATAAAAATATATATGTCCATGATGAAGAATATTTACTACCCTTTGGGATGTATGCGATATCAACAATGGTCTTGCCATTATCATTAGGCCAAATGAGAAAATTATCTGTTGACCAATCATAATGGGTTAATAGACAAATGCAGTTTACGGCCATAGCGCATCTATTTTAATCCTTACCGACAACAGTTCTATCACCAGTAAATACGTCACGCATGTGCAGCTGGTGATCAGCGTAATGAAACTGGTCGTGCAACAGTTACTATGGGCACGATGAACTAAGAGCATACGCATTCGGAACTTTAAACATTGCTGATTACCCTTGTTCACCACATTGTGCATGGTTGTCAGTCGAACGCCATGTAGGTTGCTCGTCACCTACCGCATATGAGGGTATATTTACAGTATGTTCCACACGCCAAAACAAAAATGACTCTACGAGAGTTGTCGTTGGTTCTCTTAAAGAAATGAGACTTGCGGATACTCAATTCAGCGAGTGGCGAGTAAAATCTATTCATTTCATTTCCGTATTCATCTTTTTATTTATGTAATTAACGGTATTAACGTAACAGGACGGGACGAAGATATCATATAACAGCATCAATTTAATAGGAGGGAAAAGAGTGTAAAACCACGAGTAAAATATGCTTGGCCTTGCAAACCGCGCTCTCGGCGGTCAACTCGAATCTATTCAATTTCACTTGAGTCACGTGATCCGCTGTGAATGAACTACTCGCCGGGGCCGTTTGTCCATCTTATCGTACGAGATCCTTTGCGTTTTCGTCCAAATTTTCGCATTTCTATGCTATAAAGCGCACGGAATTAATTTATTTTGTTCTCTGGAATAATGTTTTTCTGTCGCTAGGAATATTGATGAGAGAAATGATTAGAAATCTTGAAAATCAACGTTATAATCAACCACAACTACCTTCCAAGAAAGTGATGTCATCGGAGCAGTCAAAGTAGTTTGTCCTCATTTTCTGTTGGAGCTTTCAAATCTCGCGTTCAGGCTATTCCGTCAACCCAGTTTAACCGCGCATTTATTGCAACTTCAATTTCCTGTGTTTTATATTCAGAAACGTGTGTAACATTCATGTAACAAGCTCAATGTGGATCTTGTACAGGGAAATCGCTAAAATTGGACAAATGCAATCTAGCCACAAAATCTAATCATATAGCCATCAAAATTCTCTACCAATCAAGGTAGAAAGATTAGTCAAGAATGTTCAATGAAAAGGTACCAACAGCCCAATTTATGTAAAAGGCTTGAAAAAAAATGGCTAAATGTATAATAGTAGATAGCAATACGAATGTTCAACACCAGTAGAATATGTGGGGTCAGACTAATTATTAGTTTAGGTTAACTTGATGGAAATATTTTTAAAAAGTCAGCTATAATATTACAATTTAGAAAGGAACGGCGCAAACTAGATCGGAGGTGGAAAGGCCAGTTGAGTCGTCAGCAAAACACAAAATAGGTCAGAAAACTAATTGGCTGTGTTCATTGTCGACTGTTATGCATGCATATACAACTACATATACTGTTTCTTCGTTTTGATCACTTACATCTCTATATGGTAGAATAGATTCAAATTTCGCATGCATGAAAAACTGATGATTGCCCTGTCGCGATGTATATGTGAACCGTATCTTCGAAGATTATTAAGTGACACATTGCAGTAGATACCTGTTCGTTTGTGTCTGCCTTACTCAAATTCAGCAATAAAACGGCTTGTATACCCAACCCAGCTGTATGGTCATTGTACACCATTCTATGTATCCAGTCGCGGGTATTGTTTCTTAAGTCAGAGGCAGTAATGCAAAGTTATGGCATTATGGAGATTGTCGGAATACTATGAGAATTTTGATGTAGAAATATTGCTACATTACAAACGCGTCAGCTTATGAAGACTGTCAGAATCGGTAAATATCTCAGGAAAAGTCCGGTAACATATCCTACCTGTCAAGTTATGAATGGGGTCTAGGGTGCAAGAACATGAGAGTAGGCATGGTCATGGCCACATCACATTGTCATAGGTGAAACAATATATACAAATCCAGTTAAAAAGTGTAAGTAAACATTAAAAAAAAACAAAAAAACAAACAAATCAAGAAAATAAATTGACAGACCCTTGGTGCATATCATTTTGGCATTGCATCATCGATCAACGCTCATACTCCTGTAAACTGTAATAAATGTTCGGGAGATTCGTGAATGACCGATTCTAGATCGCCTGATTATAGCTTGATTACTTGAAAGATTATATCCACCTGACGCTGAACCTTCGTATTCCTATCTACTATTATGATAATTACCACCCCTGCTCGGAATGCCGACCTGCTGTGCATGTGATATGGATCCCATATATATCATGACACTTCGGGATTCCGAAAATGCGCCAAAATAACCATATAGAATGATTCTAGCCTCATTCCGTCATGGTGATTTATTGTACGAATGGTGGCCAATTTCGATATTTTCCTCTAAAACTGTTTACTAATACTTCTGATATGTTAAGCCTGGAATTTTTTGGATACAAAACTATCAAGATACCTTAAGGTGGAATTAATGACGGATTTCACGCCATTCTTTCATTATAATATTAAATTGAACTAAATACAGGTGAAAAAGAATGTATATTATGAGCATATTATGACATCATGATGTCGAGTTATGTCTGGAAAATCCTGGCGAGTCATTTTATTTCAATAGGCCACTGCTTTCCAGCGATTAAACAGTCGTTTGTTACAGTAGTTGTAGTCAGGGCTGTTAGGGATTTTTTGGTTCACATTCTTCCAAAAGCACCACATTTGGCCCATATGTCGCCCATACCATACTATTTTGATTTTTGACGGGCGCCAAGACGGGCGTCCCCTAGGGCCGCCATATTGGCGAATTTCAATATGGTCGCCACCCGGGTTAGAGGTCAACCTTAGTTAAATAACCAAAAGGGCTAGAAATATGAATAATAGCACTTTTCAGTGGTTTTGGGAGTCGGGGAATCTGATTCTGATCTTATTTCAACGATTTGTGGGCAAAGTTACCCTTCAAGGTCACCCTAAATGTCATGTCGGGGTCAAGTTCGTCATTATCAGTGGTTTTTGTGCAAGATATATAAACTGCCTCATTGTATTGGTCTTATCCGGCCTTATTTTGTCGATTCGGGGCAATATTTCATTTGAGAGTCGCGATAGAGATCATCCGAACCAGAGGCCAACCAGAGGTCAATTGTACGTAAAACACCAAAAGGGCTAGAAATAATACCATAGGGGTTTGTGGCATTCGGAGAATCCGATTATGATCTTATTTTGAAGATTTGAGGTCACCCCATTTTGGGGTCAAAGATCAACAGTTACCCATAAGAACAATCGAACGAAGATTATTCAGGAACAAATTTTATTAAAATACTTCGGAGATGACATCTGCTGACAAAATGCTATAACTATGCCGCTACGCCGCTATGTGCATTTAAATGCTCAAAATACAATACAAAGACCGCTTTAGCAACAATACACCAACGATTATTAGTACCTATACCTTTCGGCTTGCGCTCTCAAGAAACTGTGAAGTCGGGCCGCACCCAGTTAGGCTGTGGGAGAGGGGTAGTGCCAAAGATTTTGGCGGACCGAGATCGGAACAAATGGTATGGACTGGAATGTCACTATATTTTATTCCAGTACCGAAGCCCACCATGCAAGAGTTTCGATAGACCGAGGGTCTCCAAAGACCGGATATCGCTGTCCATCCTGCGAACATAGGCTGTTGTATGACCCTCCTCCGTGGCATGTGCTGGATGCAGGAGGACCCTGGTGTCCGCTTCAGAAGGGTTGCACGGAGGAGGTATTGTGAGGTCACAACGCCTGTTGAAGAACACGGACTCAAAACGGGTACACAGGAGGCGCTTTCCGCCCATGTCAGTCTTGGAGATCTGTGTGCTGATGAATGAGAACAGCTCCTTTTTGTTCTCATTTTTTAAGAATCCGCTGATCCATTCACAATTTGGGATTTTAGTGCTGCCATCGCCGACTCTTGTCCGTGAGTCATTCCCGCGTCATTGCTGCGTGAGAGGTTTGAATTTATTTTCCTTGGAGTAATTATCTCATATAGCGTCAATGCGTTGAGTACCACTCTTCAATTGGGCTTCCAGAAATAGTAAGGTGAGGAGCGTCACGTACTCGCTGAATATGTATGCGTTTGTGCGTTGCACCACGTGGATCACTGACATTTCCATGACATATGCTGGAAAACATGCCACCGCCAAAGCCGCGTCGTTGCAGCATGGGAAGCGAGCGCTACTGCAAGCGAGTTTTACTGGAGTCAGGTCACATCACTCAAGCGGGAAATATTCCTGACTTCAGTGAGTGGAGCTGGCACAAAAATTGCTCCAATACATGGCAACCGCTATGGATCACTCTCAGCGACACTTCTATGGCATATGCCATTCTCATGCACTGCGGTTGACACAAGGCATGCACGGGAAGGTGCAAATGCAACTGCACCGATGTCCGATACACGACCCTCTGCAAAATGCGAGGGCGGTGATGACCAGTATTACTTATTGCTGGTATCATAGAGCGCAAGCCAGAAGGCATAGGTGGTAAAGGTAATCATTGGTATAATGTTGCTAAAGCGGTCTTTGTGTTGTTTTTTGAACGTTTAAATGCACATAGCGGCGTAGCGGCATAGTTATAGCATTTTGTCAGCAGATGTCATCTCCGAAGTATTTTAATAACATTTATTCTTGCTTCGATTGTTTTTAGTAGCAACTGTTGATCTTTGACCTTTAATTCCCAAATGAGGTGACCATGACCTCATATCGTCAAAATAAGGTCAGAATCTAATTCTCCGATGCCACAACCCCCTATGGTATTATTTGTGATTCTAGCCCTTTTGGTGTTTTGCCTATAATTGACCTCTGGTTGATCTCTGATTCGGGTGACCTCTATCGTGAACCTCACATGCAATATTGCCTCAAATCGTCAAAATATGGCCAGATTCCGGTTACTCAACCCCGAAAATCGATAAAATGAGATAGTTTGTATATCTCGACTAAAAACCACTAAAAATGACGAATTTGACCACAAAATGACCTTTAGGGTGACCTTGGCCTCAAATCGTTGAAATAAGATCAGAATCAGATTCCCCGACACCACTAAAAAGTTGTATTATTCATGATTTCAGCCATTTTGCTTTTTTAATACGATTGTCCTCTAACCCGGGTGGTGCCCATATTGAATTTCACCAATATGGCGGCCCCAGGGGGCGACTAGCTTGGCGCCCGTCAAAAATCGAAAAGGTATGGTATGGGTGACATATGGGCCAAATTTGGTGCTTTTGGAAGAATCTGAACCAAACAGTCCCTTTTATGCCCTAACAGCCCGGACTATTGTAGATTTGACTATGTTTACAGTAGTCGTAGATTTGACTATGTTAAAAAGTCGAAGTGTATTCCAACTCCCAAATCCAACATATACGTTATTGAAGGAACATGTACCTATCTCTGCGATATCATGATAATTTGCCACTAGGCCTCTTCGCAATGACTTAAAATGAGTCCAGTATGATAAGGTATCATGTAAGAAATTTTTGGTGCATAATTCTGTTCCATTCTGGAAATAGGTCAAATAGATAAATGGGGGTCATGCTGTCCCCTCCCCAGGGCCGATAGGAGTAATTATGACATGAATTGTGACGTCGAAAAATTATCGTTTTTTTCTTCTTTTTTATTGTTTTCATTTTTCTAGTCAGAGACATGAGTTTTGTTTTGATATGGGAATATAACATCTATGGTTTTGATCCAGCGAATTAAGCTCAAATGATCATATTTTCCCTTCCCCCAATGTAATTCCGCAAAATTAGTAGCTTTATCTGCCTTTAACATGCCCCCACGGGTTTTCGGCCTGCTACCACTGGGCTGACCCGCACTCTTCCATGCTGTTTGGTAAAAAAAATGGTCAGCTCAAGGTTCAAATGGGGCGACCATTTTGGTGCATCTTCTCTCGGCCTATGGGCCGATAAAATAACCGACTTCGAGACAATTTCATGTGCGGCTATAACACGGTCTCCAGTATAAAAATTACGTTAAATCTTGCTCACTCACCCGGTTTCCAGCAGGGCTGATGAGAGGTTACTAAAGCTCTCACATGGAAACTCTTCTAGTTCACATATTGTTGAGTATCGTGTATTATAACATGCATTTTTCTGTTGTTGACAATAGCCATGTGAACTGATCAGATAATTTTGTTTTTGAATCGTTTCCTGTCAGTACATACCTTTGTTTACGAGCAAAATACCGGACTTAACTGGGTTCAGCCAACTCAATGTGTGGCCTTTCGTAAACAGTGCTCCATAAACACGGATCCTAAATTATTACCGTGACGCGGTTTATGACTCTATATTTATACCTTAATATCTGTACAGAACAATGCAAAATTACTGAACTGAGGCGATCTGGTGCCAAGTTGTGCTCGGTGATAAACATACGGTTAACTATGTTTATCAATAAATGTAAGACCACGACAACTGAAAGTTGGCTTCAAGTACATTTAAGGGGTCTTGCTGTAGCGTATGATTGGGACCGTTCACATGCAAACAGTGGTGTGTTTATAACGGGGAATATGTTCTATCATAACGTAAAATGATGGTTAAAACGATTAGACATGTTCCCGAAATGCTTCCTGTAGATATGAACACACTGTGTTTCAGCAGAAAATGACACTTTTCACGTTCATTGGACAAATTCGACTCATTATTAACATTTACCATAGTTAGATTATCTCCCTTAGTTATCATAAAATTAAACAACCAATCTGCGACAAAGTTGCCAAATACAAATCGCGTTCGAACCGGGGATCTCTCTAATCGGTTTAACCTGGAGCAATTGGTATGATTCATTTCACGTTTTCATAGAGTATACTATTGAGGGTTTTAATTAAAGCATTCTATCGTTGTGATCATAGATGAGTGGACGTGAATGAACAGGATTTCAATGGACCATTCAACCAGGAATCAACAATTTATCTTGAACATTTGATTTCCTCGTGATGATATTAGAAGACCACAATTGTGCAAAACAATAGCATACCGACCTCAAAATTATTGTCGAATAGGTGCTGATGGCGAAGATACCAAGTATAAATAAGGTACCAGTATTGTTCTTGAATGTTCGACTTTAACCTGTTTCTGTAGATCTGTCTTTTTGGGCAATATTAACTGTCACAGATGTAAATAATTAATTATTCGGTCAACTATATGACAACCAGGTGTGCAGTGGGTGGGTGAAGAATGTTTGACCACTAGATAAACAGGTTCGATATGATCACCTGTCATATAATTGTTGGGCTCTCTCGGTGCCTTCTGGCATATATATGTATATATATCTGGAATAATTGATTAACTGGAATAGTTCGGACATAACTCACAAGTGTCATGAACGAAAGAAAAAAACGAGATGACATCCATAGCTATTAATATTCGTCAGTAGTTCTGGCTATACATGAAAATGTCGAACATACCAAATCCGAGGTTAGAAACAATGCATACTTAATAAATTGTTTGCCAAAGAAGGTAAATCTAAGCATGCAAATTCCCCCTAATCTAAGGAGGTGTTCAGCGCATTCCATATGGACGAGGCATTTCACCGATGAAAAATACTGGATGAAATAACTTATGTATATAAATATGTGTGAGAATACCGGGTTACGGGAATAGACGATTAAGTGAAATGGAGGAAAGATTGGGTGTTTTGATCAATGTTAGATGATATGGACACAGATATAAGGATATACCAGGGGAACAGATATTTATTACCAGTGGCTATGTGTCATTGGTACGAGGGAGCATGTACAGGGCGGTGTGGGGGAACGGCTTGCACGGCATATACTCTGATGCCCATTTTACCACGATGGAGTGTCAAATCAAACCAATCCAAATCCTCTGTATAAGCTATGAAATAATCGGCCAGCCGTGGCTCATTACAACGTTCCTGTGCCAATATTCTGTCCTAGTCAATAGTTTTCTAAATATATCAGAGACTTAAATCCATATAAATGTGTGAATTATCGTGGATATGCTCAACACTAATTTATGCTGTCTGTCATCTGCATCACTACGTCACCTGTTCCATTATATGACACAAACATGATATATTGTGTGAAGTACAAAGTTTATGTCATATAATAACACTTGTTCGCATAATTAAATGTCATCGGAAGTGGACAAATAAAGATTCAGAAAACGATCCGCGGGTAATGCTAGTATATGGTCAGTTTGAATACAGCGTCCATTGGTAATGACATTAATGAGTAGTATTTACCTATTGGTATTGGTATTGGTATCATTTATTCACCATCCAAAATACAACATATATGAAGAAAAAAAGCAGAAGTTACAATATATCACATAGTATGAGTTCCGTAAATATTAGGGTGGCGGGAGAAAACCCCAAAGGGCTTGTTATATCCCAAAAAATAAACAGAAAAGATGCATTGATTCAATCTCTAAGATGTTTGTGTGAGGCAACGAATTACAAAGTCTTATAAACAAAGCATAGTGGTAGAAAGTGAATAAAGGATTAATATGATATTGGACTATGTATTTACTCATTATTATATTAGATATGGCTAATATGTGCAATGGTTATGATGCTAGTAGAAAGGCTTTAAGAAGGTATTTAAAATGAGAAATTGATATGCAAATTTGTAGATGGGAGGGCAATTTATTCCATTCCCTAGGAGCCTTAATTTTAGCTGTGTGTAGAGAAAGACAAGTCCGAAATGGATAGCGATATAATTTCGTAGCAGAACCTCTTGTGGGATACTGGTGTATATCACTTAATCTTGTCAAGTAATTATTAAACATTGATGGTAGAAGTGATCTATGATGGATAAATTTATGAGACAGTTGCAAAATAAGATACTGATTCAAAACTAACAGAGGCAATATTTTAAGTCTGGAAAATAACGGAGCAGTATGTTCTAGAGGATGTACGAGAGATATAATTCTTATTGCTCGTTTTTGAAGGATAATAAGAGACTTGAGGTGCGTGGAAAAGGTGTTGCCCCAAACAATATTACAATATGAAAGATAGGGGGAAATAAGCGAGTAATAAAGTAGATATAAAGTTTTCTTATTTAGGCTATGTTTAATTGTATAATTAAACCTAAAGGATAAGACTGATCAAGTTCATCAGAGGAAAACGTATTTACATCCGCGTGACAGCTTAACACATAACCGTATAAATGTAAGGGCTGCCTGGTACAATACATAGATGTGCGCCATCAACCGGAGATTGTACCTTCACTGTAAGATCGAACTGAAAAGAATATCGTACAATCATTGACACACATCGATTTCTATGGCCATGGCAATCTGCCAGATTATCGATCAAAAATATCCAGGGTATAACATAAATTCCCAGGCCAAACAAATCCAAGGTACAAAGACCTTTAATTTCAGCTTCAATTTTGACCCGTATATTTTGGTCGTGGCCTATTTAACATATACAATTCGATTTCAGCCAGAAGATCTTGCACAGTGTGTAAATGAGTACATTTAAGAGACAATTAAACAGAAAAGTGGAATACGATTAAACGATTTAGGGAGAAAACTAAATGAAGTCACCCAGATTTTGTAGATGTGTAAATATTTACAGAAGCAATATCACACAGAATATTCACAGTTGTCTATATTTATACATATTTATGTATAAATATATCTTGAGTAAGTAAAACCAATAAGACAACTGTTTATGCGAGGGATGTACTCTGTGACACTGCACTAGTATACCTCTTCTTTGGCTTATACGTAAAAGTTGTGTGTGTGTTTGATTTAGGATAAAAAAAAACATCTAGCAAGAGATAGCATAATAGATGAACTCAAACCAGTTTGGAAGAGAGCAAATTAAAGAATTCATATTAATAACAATGGGAGTCCCGTCTGTCAAGCCTGAGTTAGATCGAGTTTGTCAGCGGTAAATTCCTCGATGATATGCCTACGGCTAATTTGTGTAGATAACAATAAATGATTTCTAAAATGAATTATACGCGTGCTTAGTTACTTTTTTACCTCGCAATCTAAGACATCGGCAATAAAACAGCAAGGTAGGTCATATATATGTAGGAGCATGAACGTACATCTAGATGCATAATGATTAACAGTTTCACGTCATATACACATTTAGGCTATATTAAATATTTGTCCTAATAGGACGAGAGCACGACTTTTTTTTGTATGAAGGTAAATGTTCCAATTGTACTTGGTTTTTATATAACCTTTCAAATGGGGTTTGGAATCTGACATTTAACGTACACGGACAGAGAACTTAAATGGAACATAACTATGAAGCAAAACAAACAAAAAGGAAGAATATATAATTGACCATTTTTGTTCAACTTCCGCGAGAAAGCTCGACCTGAAATATTACAATACGTATGATGAAAATAACATGTCCTGGGATTATGAATGGTTTACATACGTTCAAGCAGGTGAATCGGTGCATTATCGTTTAGTGCACTCATACTGCGAGTGTACATTCTTACTGCGACACGGAATTGTGGGAAATCGGTAAATTGTCATCGAATTTTATTGTCAGACCTTTGTCATCGAATGTTCATTGCTCAGTCATTGATATCGATGTTCATTGCCGAACCATTGTCATCTATTTTCATTGCTCGACATTGTCATCTATGTTCATTGCTCGACCATTGTCATCGATGTTCATTGCTCGACCATTGTCATTGATGTTATATTGCTCGACCATTGTCATCGATGTTCATTGCTCGACCATTCCCATCAATGTTCATTGCCAGACCATTGTCAACGATGTCCGTAGCTGGACCATTGTCATCGTTGATCAATTGTCATCATTGCCCTCGGTGTCCATTAACAGACCATTATCATCAAATATGCATTGCCCGACCATTGTCATCGATGTTCGTCGCTAGACCATTGTCTTCGAATATTCATTGTCAGACCATTGTCATCGATGTTCGTCGCTAGACCATTGTCCTCGAATATTCATTGCCAGACCATTGTCATCGATGTTCGTCGCTAGACCATTGTCCTCGAATATTCATTGCCAGACCATTGTCATCGATGTTCATTGCTCGACCATTCCCATCAATGTTCATTGCCAGACCATTGTCATCGATGTCCGTATAGCTGGACCATTGTCGTCGTTGATCAATTGTTATCATTGCCCTCGGTGTCCATTATCTGACCATTATCATCGATGTTCAGGGCCATCGAATTTCCCTTGCTCGACCACTGTCATCGATGTTTATTGTCAGACCATTGTCATCGATGTTCATTGTCAGACCATTGTCATCGATGTTCATTGTCAGACCGTTGTCACCGATGTTCGTTGTCAGACTATTGTCATCGATGTTCATTGACCATTGTCATCGAATTTTCATTGCTCGACCTTCATCCATGTTCATTGCTTTACCATTGTAATAAATGTTCATTGCCAGACCATTGACATGGATTGCTCATTGACCGACCATTGTCATCGATGTTCATTGCTCGACCATTTCATCGATGTGCTCATTGCCAGTAATGGGCACCAATGTTCATTGTCAGATCATTATCATCGAATGCTCACTAACCGACCATTGACTTTAAACTCTCATTACCCAACAATTGCTATTAAATGCTCACATTACTCGAACATTGCTAACGATTGGTCATTGCCCGAATATTGCCATTGGTTGTTCATTGCCAAACCGTTTTCCTTGGTATCGAATGTTCATTGTCCACCCTGTGGAGTTGGATGTTCATTGCCCGATCATTGTCAATGCGCAGAGCCTCATCATTGGGATCGAATGTTCATTATCCGCCCAGTGGAGTTGGATGCTCATTGCTGGAGCATTATCAATGCGCATAGCCTTATCATTGGCATCGACTTTTCATTGCCCGCCCAGTGTCGTTGCGTGCTGATGGCCAGACCATTATCAATGCGCATAGCCTTATCATTGGCATCGACTGTTCATTGTCCACCTAGTGTCGTTGGGTGCTGATGGACAGACCATTGTCAATGCGCATAGCCTTAACATTGGCATCGACTTTTCATTGTCTGCCCAGTGTCGTTGGGTGCTGATGGATAGACCATTGTCAATGCGCATAGCCTTACCATTGGCATCAACTTTTTATTGTCCGCCCAGTGTCGTTGGGTGCTGATGGACAGAGCATTGTCAATGCGCATAGCCTTATCATTGGCATCGACTTTTCATTGTCCGCCCAGTGTCGTTGGGTGCTGATGACCAGACCATTGTCAATGCGCATAGCCTTATCATTGGCATCGACTTTTCATTGTCCGCCTAGTGTCGTTGGGTGCTGATGGACAGACCATTGTCAATGCGCATAGCCTTATCATTGGCATCGACTTTTCATTGTCCGCCCAGTGTCGTTGGGTGCTGATGACCAGACCATTGTCAATGCGCATAGCCTTATCATTGGCATCGACTTTTCATTGTCCGCCCAGTGTCGTTGGGTGCTGATGACCAGACCATTGTCAATGCGCATAGCCTTATAATTGGCATCGACTTTTCATTGTCCGCCCAGTGTCGTTGGGTGCTGATGACCAGACCATTGTCAATGCGCATAGTATCATAATTGATATCGAATGTTCCTTACCTCTTTATTGTCATCGAACGCTCCAATGTCATTGATTACTCATTGCCAATCCAATACTCATTATACCAGGCATTTGCCACCGAAGGCTCATTTTCTCGACAAACGAGCTGATTCAACTTTTAATTTTTTTAAATTGTCAATCACAATCTACATGTAATTTTGAATCTTGGGCCTAAGGCGACCTCATTATAACTGGGGTCATTCAAGTTTGTCACTTTGATACTTTTTGTTTGTGAAAAACTGAATCACAGAGGTCAAACAAACTTAATTCACTGCCACGGCAGTTGATTTATTCTTCGAAAAGCAAGTTGTCAGGAACTTAACGTACAGTTTATCCGAACTGTCAAGCGCAAAGCGTGACCAGCTTTAAATCCCTCCGTTCCGAAAAACTGCAATCGACTATTTACGAGTACAAAATTAGATCGTTCACGTGCCGTCTAACGACGCGTGCCGTCTAACGATAGCGTGTGGTTATTAATACAACTCTTAAAAGGAAACAGAATACTTAAACCTAAAGAATGGGTTCAACATTATTATCGTATCTTTAAGATTTAACGGGTCGTTGAGTGTCAAGCCACGTTAAACTGGCATCAGCTATACACAAAATTTCCATTTGACGGCAGGCATAGGTTTGTTGTTAAACATTAGCGCCTCAATTAAGACATACCCTTTCACCTGGCTGGTTAGAAAACAACCTTAGATAATATCAATGGCATCATGTCATTGAGTACGAGAAATACTCTAAATGTGTCGCATACCGCCATATCCACCGATTATCTCTTTATCTTTTACCAAATTAAAACAAAACTATATTTAGGGTTAAATTTAACGACCTCACCGGAGCAAATTGTGCATAAATGTATATATGACCTTGATTAAATCACAGGTCATTAAGTTATTAATTTTATAAAGTTAGGTGGTGTACCGTACAAATGATCTCTCTATCAGTTCAAATATGATCAAATATGAAATGAAGGGTAAAACAAGTTTGTATTAATGATGTCATTGTTTTCAATGACATGTAATCCAGGAAATTTGCTGAGTTTCCTATTACTCTAACTTCAAAATTCGATGTTGGTATAAGTTCTTCGGTAGCAATTTCCTGCAATTTAGTTGTGAGTCATATTCTCTGATCTTCATTATATAATTACTGAATCACGCAATGCTTAATTTTCGTGCAATATCTCATTCTGGTTAGTATAAGATACAATAAATTTGTTTTATCTGAATTGCGGCATATCTGAAATCAACGTTTTGCCTGCTGATTGAAGTAAACTGGAATAGCAGCTGCATGATCTCTTCAAATAAAGCTTTTTAGAGTAGACTACGACATGGTCAATTGTTCATCGATGTTACGCTGCCTATCTATTATTTCACATAGATTTTCCAGTGACTCTGTATGCGTTGTTTTTGTTGCATGATACTGAGTGAGTAGTGGAAAATTAGGCGCTTTCTATGATGGCCGAGAGGGGGCCATCATCGCCATCGCTCTATCGCTCTATCGCCATCGCTCTATCGCTCTATGGCACGATGGCGAAGTGACGATGGCCCCTCTCGGCCATCATAGCTCTCAGCCATATGTGGAGTGTGAAAAGGGATCAAGGATCAGTGACGTCACTCTACCTCGTGAACTTTTAACCTCGTGAACTTTCAAAATTCTTTGACCGTTTGTTTTACTGAGCATCTTTGTTCCTTTTTCATCTCAACCACATTATATCACCTTGTTCTCGTGACTTTTAACCTCATGAACTTTTAATATCATGCAAGAAGGAAACTCAATATTCCCGCGATTTTGCTTAGTCCTATTTCCAAATCTATACAGTGCCATTCAGTTTAATATCGGTATTTGTAAGGGGTAAATAGTCCACATACAAAATCGCTCCGCTGATTTTCAGTGAACTCTTTAATTCTTTTGAATACCTATCCTCCTTGTACCGCCGCCAGGCAGCTGTTCCTTTGCCCGCGTTCGCTCGAGACGTAAATCGCCCTTTGTTATTTTATAGAGCGGGGTGTTATCTTTCTCCGCATATTAATACCACACTAAGCATACAGAGACATGTGAAGACAGCGGGAAATTGAATCCATCAAAATAAAACCCAAATGTTTGGTCACTCCATACACATAATTCATTCGAAGACTGACGTTTTAGCTAAACACACGGATCAATACGAAAATACTCTTATTAGGCTTAAGGGTGAGAGCATTGGTATTAATTATTCTGTCTAATATTAACCGGATTACACGCACGACAACCCAAATGTCAATGTAAGAATATTGCTCATTCCACTCCATCTATTACAACTAAAATGCTACATTGTGTAGCTTTTGCAACAGATACCAATCGATCAGAATTTGAAAGCTTCAGCATGCTTATATCGAGAAAAACCATACGAATTGAATTACGTTATATCCAATTCATCAAAGCTCGAATTGATCTCGTAAACGATATCGTACGCTGTTTAAAGGCCAAACAACGTGGGCACTAAAGATATAAGGGGAACTTACGCCGGTGAATCACCACAGCATCACAAGCCTCTCCTACTACAATGGACACATATATCATCGTTCACAGCACAGAGTCAATCACATTTTTCGGCACAGCAATCCCAATTATATATAAACAATTATATACACAGAATGAGCCAGGTTAAGCGATTTCATTCTTCACACAGCCTTTATCGATTACACTTCATTTGAATAGACATCCTTCATCATCATGGATTTATCAAAGTTTACGCAATCTCACCCTTGGGAATTAACTCTCCCCTCCCCACGCCCCCCCCCCCCCTCCCACGAATGTATCACGTGGGGGTAGATCATTTTCACAAACCACAGATGACGTCCCGGTAGAATATCGTTTTCCGGTCAAGGGATGGATCATACAGATCTTTGACGCAATAGGCTCTACGTTGAAGCCAAAGTAAAGCGAAAGAATAGGACTCTTGTCACAGAAAAAGACGACTACGTTCCCGTAAACTTACTTTTACAATCGACATGGTCGCAAGTAGATGTTACGATGCAGGGTAAACTGAGAACAAAGCCTAAAATCTAACATTAGTAAATTATAGAGGAGCTATGAAAAAGAGGCTGATTTGAACGCAACTATACGCTCCAATTTTAACAATAATAATGAATCTTAACATTAAAACAGGCATTTTCCCGGACAGTTGGAAGAAATCAAAAATATACCCGCTACACAAAAGTGGGTCTGTGAACAAGGCTGAGAACTATCGTCCCATTTCAATTCTCCCCATTCTATCTAACTCCTTGAGCGGCATGTACATGATTGGATATATACATTCATAACCTCTCATGATCTATTAAGTGAATCTCAATCTGGATTTCGACCACAGCACTCCTGTTATACCGCATTGACTAACCTGATAGAAAAATGGTCGCAAGCCATTAATGACGAAAAAATAGTTGGGTCCGTCATGATTGATTTCAAGAAGGCGTTTGACCTGATAGACCATAACCTACTTCTGGCTAAAATAAAAATTTATGGTTTCAATGAGACTGCATTAAGATGGATGTCCTCCTATCTCAGTTCAAGATTTCAGAAAGTTTGCCTTGTCAATGTTTTGTCTGAACCTCTGACTGTTAAAACAGGTGTACCCCAAGGTTCAATTCTTGGACCTCTATTATTTATCCTGTATATGAATGACTTTATTTTATGTATTGATGATTGTGATGTTGAAACATATGCCGATGACACTACTATTCATGCCTCATCAAAATATTTGCCAGTCTTAGAAGATAAAATTAACAGTGGTATGCGTCAAGCTTGTACATGGTGCACTGAAAACAAAATGGTTATCAATCCGGTTAAAACTAAAGCAATGTTAGTTGGATCTTCTCAGAAACTAAGACAATGTGGTAGGAATTCTTTTAACATCACAGTCAATGACAATCTTATTGATACTGTAATACCCTTGGAGGGATATTTTATAAGTTGTCACACTCTGCCAGGTTGTCGCACTCTGAATGTTGTTGTTGTATACACTTTTGACATGATTTGTAACTGTGGTTTTGGGGGTACTAAATGGCGTAAATCAACTACTGGGGCATTGGGGGTGGATTTAAATTTATTAACATAATATATATGCTGTCTGTTGTAAATAAGATTAACTTACCTTGTACAGTTGATAATATCTTCATCAAATACGTCTACTTACTCCCAAACTGCATTTACTCTGGAAGATTTATTTAACAATCACAAAAAGTTTCTCAAGGAAAGAGGTATTTGTCCTCCAACCAATCATAGCGACATACCAAAAATATACTGGACTCCCAAAATGCATAAATCACCATACAAAGCTAGATTCATAGCTGGTTCTAGAAGCTGCACCACCAAGCTTCTTTCAACTCTATTGACGAGGGCCCTTCAGGAGGTAAAAGCATTTTGGGAAAGGTATTGCGCCACTATTTTCAAGAACTCTGGCGTTGAATGTATGTGGATATTGAAAACTCAAAATGTCTTACGGAAGAACTTGATGCTAAAGGTCACATACCGTACAGACATGTATCCACATGGGATTTCTCGACTCTCTATACTACAATCCCTCATGAGGACCTTATTGACCGTATAAGTTCATTAACAGTATCTGTGTTCATGAAAACTGATCGTAGATATATTAATGTCGGAAGCCATAAAGCATTCTTTAGCTCGACTACATACAAGAGATATCATTCATGGGATGCTTCTTTGTTTATAGAGTTGCTTGAATTTCTCATTAAAAATATCTATGTGAAATTTGGCACACAATATATCAGCAGCATATAGGTATTCCAATGGGTACTAATTGTGCACCCCTGTTGGCTGACCTGTATCTGTTCTCTTATGAATATGACTATATGCAGGCGCTTTCAAAAACCGATCCATTCAAAGCCCGTTCCTTCACCAAACGCTATACAGACGATCTTCTCGCTGTGGATAATCGCTATATAAATGACGCAGTGAAGGATATA
>JAVTVY010001703.1:0-32114 GCA_036873755.1 Hanleya hanleyi | reverse complement strand
TCATATAGTAAATAACATTTGACAGGCGAGCATTCACGCTGAGAGCTATTGTAAGGATTAATTGATAATGACCCTGGAAAATGGAACAAGCGGGCGTCTTTCAGAAAATTATATTATGTCCATGTGCATTGAATGATATCGGTGTTTCATGTCGCCGATCTTGAACTCAGTGAGGAAGGATAACACAACACAAATCAAAGTCAACACAAAAAATAATAGTGAAAAAATTACTCAGCCAAAATTACTCATCTGAACCTCAGCGAGGTATATATTATTATGTATTTATGTGCAACAAGTAAGTTATAAAAACAATCATTAGAGGAGGTGGACGAGAAATATGCATCGGAACACATCATTGGCATAATTTCCTCATAGTACTAAATATTAAATAATGATATATCTGCAGTTAAATGTGTTTCCCTGGTTATAACCATAAATAGTATTAAGATAATAACGGATTTCAGTTTAGCAACTGATATTTAATTTAATAATTGATTCAGTTTTTTTTCAAATGACAATTTTTTTATCAAACTAACTTATTTAAATTTGCTCAAACTTAAAAATGTTTATCAAATAAATTGGCTTTGAATCAAAAAATGACAATAACAGTATTATCACAATTTTCAGTATTATATTTAAAATCATATTATAATTTATTATTATTATTTTATTATTATAATTCACCTGTTTATAAACTTACCATGCATCGAATCATCGCATGAGCCACGTCGGCGACAATAGCTGCCGTGGTTTTCCCGTGTTTAGCAAATCGCGGTTCTCTTCCTGGTTTAACAGTAATTCGAGACTTGAGAATACAAATGAATAAGATCCCTCCTGTCGATTTTCTCTGTCGCAATCGCCAGGTCCAAGATATGTGGCAGTAAACCCCATGGTTTGAAGTACATTTACCTGCTCGTTCATGATGGAAGTTAACTGACAGATCACAAATACCAGTCCGGTTTTTTAAACAGGACGACCCTCAAAGATTTGCCGCTGTTCTTTCTCGTCGATATACAACGCCTATGTTGATTGGCTTGGCGAAGTCATGCTGAGCTTTTCGGAAATCATCGGCCCCATTCGGTAATCTCAACAAGTTCGCTTCATTTAGTAACGGAGGCTGTTGATTGGGCGAGAGCCATGCGCAGAAAAGCTGCGCGCCGCAATTAGCCCCACTTTGACATCAGAGGGTATATATGACAATAGGGGATATACAATCTGATGCCATGAGAATGCTTCACATAAGCTTCACTTTGATACCTCACTCGACCCCATTGGTCCATTAGTGGCTCCCCTAGCTCCAACACGGCTATTTCCATACCCTTGGGCCACCGCGCATGCGCAGAATGCCGCTATTTCAACCCCACACCCAGACCATCAAATGCCCCTTCACATAAGCTTCACTTTGATACCTCACTCGACCCCATTGGTCCATTAGGGGCTCCCCTAGCTCCAACACGGCTATTTCCATACGCTTGGTCTACACGAGTTGTCTCCCTTGGAGCTATATACAGACCTCTTTGACTTTTTTGAAAAATTTCACCGATTCGCTCCGCAACACTTCCCATAATGTTCTACATGATGAGACTAAGATAATAAATCCAAACAGCCATACCGCAAATGTATAGAAGTAAGTTTCCCATTAGATTCAACATGGACCAGTGCACCAGTATGTGCCGAAGATTTATATATCATATTTTTAACGTTGGAATATACAACAGGACTCGTGGTGTAATGGTTAACGTGTCTGCCTCTGGATAAAGAGGACCCGGGTTCGAGTCCCGGGTTCGTTGTATAGAGTTTCACTTTTTTTTTTCTTTATTTATTTATTGATTTATTTATTGATTGATTTATTTATTGATTTATTTATTGATTGATTGACTTATTTATTAAAATTAATTAATTAAAATTAATTAATTAATTTATTTATTTATTTATTTATTTATTTATTTATTTATTTATTTATTTATTTATTTATTCTGTGTCCCACTCCCACAGCCGCCATCTTGGTCCCACTCCCACAGCCGCCATCTTGGTCCCACTCCCACAGCCGCCATCTTGGTCCCACTCCCACAGCCGCCATCTTGGTCCCACAGCCGCCATCTTGGGGAAAAACCCCAGCACATCAACACACACCAACAAGTCTAGACATGCCTTGATCACGTGATCGTCATGCCTTGACCTCTGTGACCTTGAAATGAGGTCGAAATGAGGTCAATATGCGCTGTAATCAGTTTTATATACTACTGTCGCCCCGTTCTTTTGCTCGCGCTGCAAACAGTTGATCACCCGTCGAGCTGAGTTTAGCTGCAGAAGCAGAGATAAAATTTCCCTCATCTGATTGAAAGTAGAATCGTTCCCAAGCACATTATTGGAGTAACTTACAAGCGTCATCGAACAACTATATGAGCGTTGCGAGATGAAGCAGCTCCGAATCAGTGGAATCTCGTGCATGATAAATTATGTTGCAGGCGATTTCCGACTCCACCATACAACTCAGAAGGATTGCGCGCTTGCAAAATAAAACATAAAACAATATTTTTCTCGACGGATAATAGATTAGAACAGAGTAAGTGAATACATATAATAATAACATTATTGCCTTGTTGTGAGGGGAATATGCAGTTTTGTTGCCCCTCGGCTCGGGCAATATGCACATACTCGGGGCAACAAAACTGCATATTTCCCTCAAAACAATTAGTCAATACTTTCAAAATGTACTCCTGGATTGTCTTTCATTTAGATATCGGTTGGCCGAAAGAGAGCACGGCTATACGGTTTGATCAAGCGCTTTGTCTGCGAAGCTCGATGTACGATGCGTCGTTGACCTGCGCATGCTCAACCTTCGAAGGAGATTGATCATGCTTATGTTATCCATTAGTTTTAACCCTTTTACGATATTTTGATTTACGGCAGAAAACAATTTGGCAACCAGGAACTTTTGCTGTCGGGCATATCACCCACGTATTCGAAGATACAATCATTTACTTAGTATCAAGTCAAGGTCTGCAAACCTCTCCCAAGAAACTAAGATCTCAAAGAATACGACTACTTATCAACATGCCGGGGGATGATATGCCAAATGCAACTTGTGCCTCTTGGCAAAGACATAGCAATTCCCAGAACGAAAATAAATGTCACCTGTAGATCGTGCTTATCTGAGTCATGTGTTTCGACCAAGAATAACCAATCTGGTTTAAGTGTCTTTTGCAAATAGGGAAAGGTATTTAACCTTGTCTGACATTGTTTTTGGCCACCAAAATATTATTTGATACAGATCTGCTAGCATTTTCGGATCTTTGAATGTCATATCTCTCTATCCGTTAGTGGATCTGTAAACAAAATGAAATAGCCCTAAACATTCCGAGAGCTGGTGTTGCGATTCTTCACGGATCTGCCACTCTGTTTCTCTATGAATGACCGACAATAACCACTCTGATTTTTGCTCATATGGAAGAAGCGTTTTAACTCTCTCTGACCGGTTCGTGTTTATCCGAACATCAGTTTGGCCATCAGAAATGTTATGTGATATAGATGCGCTGGCAGTTTTGGATCTTTGGATATCATTTTTCTGTCCACTGTCATCATTCTATCTACTAAGATTCAAACTATTATTTGGAGATTTTAGTGTTCCTGATGTATTTGCAAATACAAACCAGATCTGAGCACTGACCTATTCAAATTGTGCTATATCTTTATATCATGAAACTGATTGGGGAAGAGAAAGCCTCCGAGTAAAGTCAATTTCATATAACGTCCACACAGGCCTTTTAACGCAACCTTTTCATATCCATATTCACGCTGTATACATATACTGTTAAAGAAGAGTTTCTTTCAGGACGTTTTCATAAATAATGAAAATGTTCTTCCGATACTTAGGAAAGGTTGATTCACTTCACGATTTATATTAGTCTCCGAGGGTCAATTCCTAGAGAAAGCTCTTCGATGGAAGTATGAAAGTGTTAAGCAGTTACAAATATTGTAATAGTCCTGTTATTGATGTCGTATGTGCAGTATGCAGAACAGACTGCACAAAACAAATTTATGGCACACACGGTAGTAGTCTGATGGGATTTATTCATCCGTTTAGGATTTTAGAAGATATACTCATTTGAACTGAAACCCGAACCTGAAATACATTATTTCGTGTGTGCATTAAAATAAAAATGAAGAATTCGACTGAAAGAATAATTTGGAATATACAGTTATATAAGGAGGTAGATAATGGGGCTTCCCAACAGTTTGAAATGTGATAGCTATAGCTTGTCCACCAGTACTGTGAGGGTTAATGCCCCCACACACTTTCTCGACTCTCCGCAATTTGAATGTGGTGTAGATGAAGGAGACCGAAGGTAGTCAAGCTTTAATTCCAGAGTAGAATTCACTAGAGAACGATATGGAGGTACCTCTATGGATCCCCAGTTCTTTCAATTTTCTGCACGAGCCAATGAGAATACCAGATATGTTTTGTTAATTTTGAAATGACCAATCAAATGTTTCAGCACAACCCTCGATGACTGAAGTTCTATCGAACATCTTGAAATGGCGACGTTGTCTGTGCCTAGAAGGGTATATGCTAAATATGAATATATGCATATGTGGAGCTCCATGAGTATTTGAATAAGACGAATAAAGGTGAACGTTTCAGACATGAACAGCAAACTTCGTTACAGATGCTGGCTAATGAATTTCGGATCTGAAGATACTTTAGAGAACTCAAATTTGATCACGTGGGTAGTTTCTCGAGACTAAACTTGTTAAAGTATTCGCCGGAAGCTTTCAGTTAATACTTCTGAAGTTAGAAAAAATTGTTTATAGTATCTGGTTTCATTGACTACTTCTTTGAGGGCTTTTGTTGACGTAAGTCTGATCTCGAAAGAGCCCTGTAGCCATAGGAATATGTGTCCGAATGGGAAACAATTCTACACGAAGATTTAAGAAAGAGGTATATCTTGAATGGACATCCTACAAAAATAGCTCATAAGATATATTGGGACCTTATGATGTTATCTGGAACAGTTTTATATGCGTTTGAATCAGTTTGGTTTGTTGTGGTTTCTGTTACAATATATCGGTTGAGCTAATACGTTGAGATCAGAAAACGTTGTAATGGACCACAGCTTGCATATACTGGTTGAACGTGACGACTGAATTTTCCTAGAAACGTTGGTTCAACTTGGATATCTTTCCGTTTAAACAAACGTTCGATTAGTCCATTCAAAATTTACAGAAGAAATCCGATATTTTCCAACGGTTTGCGAGGAAAGCCGGAAGAACCTCCAAACAGAATGTCCATCTTTTATGGATGGACCTTCATATAGATTTGCTCATTTTATCAATTCTTGTTAATTGTAATCCCTGTCAGGCATTGATTGTAGCTAATTCTAATGGACATCTTGAATGGCATGCACGCACTAATATCGCTCAAGTCGGTGCTGGGGACCGGGTGGTCATGCCATTCCACATGAACAGATGCGATATAAGCGTGGCTGGGATACAAATCATCACAGACATCAGTTTTTGTTCTTGTGATGTTTTAGAAATATGTTGTCAGTATATTTGACTGAGGGGTCTTGCATGTCAGTATTTGGCTTTTTTTCTCAGTTCGCCGACTTCTTCCACCACTCAATGTTGCGTTTAATTCCATTAGAGCCTTACACATAGCTGGTCTCTGTTAGATATTATGGGCTGTCGAGTCAATTACAAGCGCCTGGTCCTTCATTCATAATTCAACCGTCGTCCATTAAAGAATATCCGCCGCCCATACTCCCAAGACCTCTTTCATATTCCATCTAACAGCATCAGCACTGTATTCAAAAAGACAATCATAGTATACATAAACACAGGTTAGTTTCGCACAAGAGAGAATCGATCAAGGGTGTTTTGTAGTTGGATGTAGGCAGATTCTAGAGATTTCTCATTCGATATATACAACAGGCCTATATGCTCAACTCGGAATGAAAACTTGCATATAAAAAAATCTATTCAAATTTCTTTGACATAAATTTGGCAGTATAACTGCCACAATATCTAACAGAGACCAGTTAGGTATATCAGAGACCAGACGTATAAAAAATCTATTCTCTCTGCTTGGATTTTTTTCTTTGTGCCATTCTCTCTCTCTATGAGTATATTCCCTTGAATGGTATAATGAATTAACAGACCAAACTCCGATAATAAATTTAGGAACCGAATGTCATGTTAGATTCAGAAGAACCTTACACAGATATTACACGCCTTTGTATGCACCAATGAACTACATACAATACAGGTAGGGCACTGCCAGCCAGTCATTAATTGTAGCTAAATCTAATGGACAACTTGAATGGCATGTACGCACTAATACCGCTCAAGTCGGTGCTGAGGACCGGGCATTTGCGTACACTTCGCCATCCATAAGATGGCTTGCGAATCGTGAGTCTCCATTATTGCGGAGCGATATCCGGTATATTACGGGATTCTGTTCGGCCTTCATCCGGCAGAGAACAGACTCGAGGAATCTGATAAATTACAGGTTTTCAAACCACTTCGGAAACAGATAAAGGCTAGGCTTACAAAATATATAGGTATGAATAACTTTCGTATCACCCAAGAGGTGTGGTAGATCTGTAATTTTCAACAAGTAGGGCATCACATGATTCGAAAATGGCGAGTTACGTTGGGGTTACGTCAGTAGACTTTAGCTGATTGGCTGACGAAGTCACATGGTATTGATTTCTGGAAATTCCCTCTCGCACTTGCCGAAAGTAGGCTGTAAATGGATACACACGATCCCAGGGTCAGTCTTACCGCGTATAGATGACCGAGATGGTTACAGGTTGGGGACCGGGTAGTCATGCCATTCCACATGAACATCTGCATTAAAAGCCCGTGAGCTACTAGGGGTTAACTTGCACCCCACACAGACCGAAACTATGTTTTTTATGTACTTTAGGGTATGTCAAATAAGAAACAACTTGTTAACAGTCGATAAACTGGGACTCACTACCCCTTTAATCACTTTGAAATTACCCCTATGTTAAAAAGTACAATTTTTGTGACAATAGGGGGTAGGGTTACAAGAATAGTCTTATCTTCCATAATTATTATCCAAACTTTATAATGTTGGTCATTTCAATGCTCTAGTGCGGCTGTCCCCTATAACAGAAAAGGTTGCAAGTTTGTCTCAATTTTGTTAATTGTTCTTCTTGTGGGTCAGATTACTTTGCTAGTGGGATCATGGGAATCTACATAATAAAGGGAGGGAACTTGATGGGTGTTGTTTGATTGTATGCCTCCAGAGGGCGCTGTGATTAGTGATTAGCGAATAAAGTCTATTCTATTCTATTCATATTATTCAGCATTGATTGCTGTATCAAATATTTACAAGACTTATTACTATTTGTTGGGTATGACGTCACACAGGGACCATACATACAACAGTAGGAGTAGTAGCGAAAGCGGGCGTTTTGGGGTGCGTGAGGGTGTGTTTGAGCGATTGAAGAATCATTCTTGGTCCGAATGCGTCGTGTGAGGTGTCAAAGTGAAGCCCTTGGTGTGGAGACCACGACTTGAGAGATGTCCACCTCATCTGTGACGTCATTGGTGACGTCATCAGTAGGAGTAGTAGCCAAAGCGGGCATTTTGCGGGCGTGAAGGAAGGTTTTTGGGGTTGAGATGGACCATCCGTGGTTTAAATGGACCGTGTGGGGTGTCATCTTGTTACTCTCTGCATGTAGACGACGAATGGTATAGTTTTTGTTGGAAGTCGCATCGTGCTACTCATGCGCAGTTGAGCAGTAGTAAAAAAAGATGACATGTTTGGGCAATTAAGGGACCCATGTTTGCTCCAAATGGACAGGTTGGGGTATTCTAGTAAAGCTTTCGTGGGATATTCAGACAGGCATGTTTTTTATTGGAAGTCGGCCCAATCTGCACATGCGCAGTTGGCGTGTAGTAAGTAAAGTGGTCATTCTGGAGGTGCGCAGAGGTATATTTGAGAGATTGAGGTTCTCTATCTCATCCAAAGATGGAGTGTAGGGTGTCATCTTGAAGCTGTCGTGGTGTAGACCACGACTTAAGGGATTTCCATGTCATCTGTACGAGTGGTAACGAAAGCGGCCATTTTAAGGGTGCGTAGTGGTGTGTTTGAGAGACTGAGGGACCATTCTTGGCCCGAATGGGACGTGTGGGGTATCATATCTTCGTGGAACAGTGTCCGACTGGTCCGGTGTGTCATTGAACATGCGCAGAGAGTAAAGGGTGGAAAAGGGGCACTGCAATGGAATTTTAGCCTCGAGGTGAACCATCCGTGGTCCGAATGGGTCGTGTGGGGTTTCGTAGTGAAGGGCTTGTGGGGTAACGTCGGATTGGACTGGTGTGTAGCCTAGCATCATCGTTCTGCGCATGCGCAGTCTGGCAGTAGTATAGAGCCATTTGAGAAACTACAAAGCTCAGATCTGTGGGATGGATCGGATGAGAACTTGGAGCTCGTAGCTCTTGAAGTCGGAGCTCTTGGAGTCGGAGCTTGGAGGTCTTGGAGCTAGAGAATGACGTCATAGCAGGCATGCGTACGTACCTGTGGTGCACCCTGTATCCTATAGCTGGTAGAGCATAAGGTACACCAGGATGCGTGCGATGACACCACGAGCCCTTCACTACGAAACCCCACGCGAACCATTCGGACCACGAACGGTCCACCTCGAGTCTGAAATTCCATACAAGTGCCCCTTTTCCACTGTTTCCTGTCTGCGCATGCGCGCCATATCCCTTAATTCCATGACACGCCAGACCAGTCGGATGCTGTCCTACGTAAGCTTCAATATAATACCCCACACGTCCCATTCGGACCAAGAATGGTCCGTCCCTCCGTCTCTCCAACGTACCCCTACACACCCCTAAATGGCCGCTTTCGCTACCGCTTGTACTGATGACGTCACCAATGACGTCACAGATGCCATGAGACTCCTTCTAGTCGTGGTCTACACCACAAGAGCTTCAAGATAACACCCTACACTCCATCTTTTGATGAGATATAGAATCTCAGTCTCTCAAATATACTCCTGCACACCTCAAGAATGACCACTTTACTTACTACACCCCAACTGCGCATGCGCAAATTGGTGCGACTTCCAATAAAACCACACCAGTCTGACTTTACCCCACGAGAGCTTCAATAGGATACCGGAACCGGTCCATTTGGACCAAACATGGGTCCCTTGATTGCCCAAACATATCATTGCCCACGCCCAAAATGACATCTTTCCTTAGTACTGCCCAACTGCGCATGAGTAGCACGATGCGACTTCCAACAATAACCATACCATCCATCGTCTACATGCAGAGAGCTACAAGATGACCCCCAACACGGTCCATTTGGGCCACGGATGGTCCATCTCTACCCCAAAAAACTTCCTTCACGCCCGCAAAATGCCCGCTTTGGCTACTACTCCTACTGATGCCGTCACCAATGACGTCACAGATGACGTGGATATCTCTCAGGTCGTGGTCTACACACCAGGGGCTTCACTTTGACCCCTCACACGACGCATTCGGACCAAGAATGGTCCCTCAATCGCTCAAACACACCCTCACGCACCCCAAAACGCCCGCTTCCGCTACTACTCCTACTGTTGTATGTATGGTCCCTGTGTGACGTCATACCCAACAAATAGCAATAATTGTTGTAAATATTCGATGCAGCAATCAATGCTGAATAATATGTGATCAACATTATAAAGTTTGGATAATAATTATGGAAGATAAGACTATTCTTGTAACCCTACCCCAAATTGTCACAAAAATTGTACTTTTTATTATAGGGGTAATTTCAAAGTGATTAAAGGGGTAGTGAGTCCCAGTTTATCGACTGTTAACAAGTTGTTTCTTATTTGACATGTCCTAAAGTACCTCTGTAGTGGGGGGGCGGGGGGGGGGTGCAAGGTGACCCCTAGTAGCTCACGGACTAGTGGCTAGATGCAAACCATCACAGACGTCACACATGAACATCTGTAATAAAAGCGTGGCTGGGATACGAATCATCACAGACATCAGTTGTTGTTCTTGTGATGTTTTAGAAATATGTCGGTATATTTGCGTGTGGCGTCTGGGCTGTCAGTATATTTGACTTTTTCTCGGTTCGCCAACTTCTTTTTCCATCACTTAATGTTGCGTTTAATTCCTTTAGAGCCTTATACATATCTGGTCTCTGTTAGATATTGTGGGTTGTCGAGTCAATTACAAGCGTCTCGTACTTTTGAATGTTGAAGAGGTTTGAATGTTCGCTATGTTCATCAAACAATTATTTGCCATATCGCGATTAGGTTTATACACTATAAAAGGCTTTAACCCCAAGGTTAAGGTCAAATATGTGTTCACTTGTAAAAGCCTTTCTTCAACTCCCATCGTTCTTTAGTGAAATACCGTACGCAAAACACGCAAAAGAATAAAAATAGCCTTTTCGTCTGAAGAGACAGACATATCTAGACCGAGAAACCTGTGTTTTGTAGAACTGGGTATAATATTTACCACAACAGATCATTTCATTTCACGTCGATGTCTTCCATTAACCATGACATGGGTTCTTAGCACTAATCGAATTTCTCAGTAATGGATTCTTTTTTGTTGTTCTTTTTTTTTTTATCATTAAAAGTTGTGACTGTCTCTCGGAAATATTCACCCAATTCCGTACATGTACTTCATAAATTAGTTTCATTTTTATTTCAACACAGAATTTGGTTGTCAACAGAGCTAGGCCAGATACGCAATCTGTACACATTACATTATTTAGTTCATTTTACCCATCATAACGAATATATTTCAGGACCAGCAGTGCATCCTAGTATAATTAAGTTTCTTTCGGAAACAGTTTCGATATATGACACGATTTGAGGACGGAAAAATAAAGAGCAGTGTTCTATAAAGTGTGATACAAAAGCTTATCTCCAACATACCAATCACTGTGAGTAGGAGCGATATGCAAGAGGTAGGAGAAATTGACGCCGTCTGGTGACTAAAAGCAACCATAGGACTTTGCAGGAAAGTATTCGTCGACACCTAACATTCAGACCCGAGAATACGATGGATTCTTGGACGTAGCCTTAGTAGAGAATACGGTGGATTCTTGGATGTAGCCTTAGTATCTCAGCCGCGTTTTCATCGCAGATGTTGATGTGGAGACTATGAAGTATCCACACGGCCTCTGGCACCGGCTTAAACGGAATTAGATACGCTAGCTCGGGAGCTATGGTGACAGGTCAGCTGAAACAACTTATCTGATGTTAATGGATCAGCATCATGGACGCCTGATGGACTGAACGCCTTAACATGGGTAACCTGGTAAATGCAAGAAACCTAGAAAAACTAACCAGTAATTTTCGATCTCGTACGGTTTAAATTTCTCACGGAAACAATAGACCTACATATATTTGTCGAGTGATATGTACAGAGGGGGGGCCTCTGGGACTAACAGTCCACCAGCGCGGTGTAAATCACGAAAGAGTTCTGCCAAACAAGATTCTTAAAATACAACTCCTCAGAACTTACATATCGAATCCTCTCCACGGACCTCTGTTGTTCTTTTCAGAGACGCTACTCGTCTCTGATGCCTCTGAGGCCACAAATTGTCTCTAATCTGAACATGCAATTCACAATACGCAAATCCCAACCTTTCTACCGTACTCATTTCTGACCTATCAGAGTACCGGACAACAAAGCGCTACTTACATCTCAATCTCTTACATTCGAACACCTCTCCATGGATGTCTCTGTGTTTTCTAAATGATTATTCGTTAATGACACCTCAAACTGCATCTACAAATGATCGTAATACACAGTTTCATGGACTTCGATCAATACCGTAACCGTACGGGCGAAAATAAGAACACAGAGGTGGTTAATACAACTTTATATATATAAACAGATTTTAATGAACAAAAACACGACAATTAGACAACCAGCAAAATATCAAAGCGATATGCGGTCATTTCAATGGTCTGGTCAGCTTTAAACTACTATCAGTAAACATCAATCTGTGAGCCTATGACGCGCGTTGATACAATTGACAGGATTGTACATTCTAAGGGCCATAAAACACAACATAAATAAATGATGAACAGCTATATCGTATAGCCACTGATATATATTTCAATAAAACAATTCACTAAAAACATAGAAGAGTTGTGGGATAGTTGGATTCCATGGCGCCAGCACCCCAACCCAAAACCGCAGATTTCGGGAGATCCCATAAAATTCAAGTTAGATAAAGTTCAAGAGAAAGCCTAAATTTTCCCACATATGTTGTAAATGAAATGTACCCTTTTGAAAATATGTTTGGGAGATGTTATTGGCATAGAGGCTCGTTTGATTGATATCCCTACTTTCCTACGACTCACCATAATATTGTTCCTGGAAATGAAAATATTCTAAATCAATGATTAAAATATGTACAACATGAGATCGTTTACAACGTGAGCTCGTGAGTATAGGTACAATCCACGCATGGAATTCATCAGTCTAGTTCGACATACTCCCAGCATAGAGCATAAATATGTAATGAAGAAATGTCGATGTTGAAATATAGGTACGATGATAGTATCTATATAAACTCATCATCTCTAGTCATTGTCCGTCTGACAAACCGTACCATTGCAGAATTTGCGTATGGCTTATCAACAAACAAAGCCATGCAATATGTCGTATATTTCATCCCCTTTGAATTCAGTTTTGAGTATCCATGATTGTTTTGACTGAAGAGGCGTCGCCGATGACATCAAATAAATGGGTTCATACTCCATGTAAGAATCACGAGACAAAGCATACAATAGCGAAGTCTGGGTACAACAATATGTCTAGACTTGAGCCTTTTCAGCTGCACAAAGACTCAGGCAATAGCCTCCTACATGCAGTATCTACCAATAGATGGTTCTACAGTGTATTCTCATTATAAAAACCACATGTCTGTGAACACGACGAAGCACGCTGCAACGCCGTCCATTCATTGGCTGTTATTTTGAACAGACAGTAGATTCAATAGTTGCACAGAGTGCACTTGCATGCAGGGATGGTGCAGAGTGTCTGAACCTGCATATGAAGGATGTATAAACTTTGTACCCAAAAATGAATACTAACAAGTGTGGAAATACAAAACCGAAAGCAATACAAAATCGAAAGCCATCTCCCATGACATAAAAAGTCAACTCCCAACGCCTGGGGTGGGGGGGGCAGTAGAAGTGCACATAATGAGTAAAATATGTAGCTCAATTAAGCCCAAACGCCTCAACGTGACTATGTTGTAAATGAACACCCATCGATTTCAGCTTTTCGGAGGGTCCATATTTTAAGGGAAAACCCAGTAGCTTAGCACCTTCACGTTACCCAACACATATCATATGATTGTTTCTGAGATTGGTGCAATGCCACAAATAACCATACACAAGCGTTCAATACATTTATCTCCATGTTTGAGGTGAATAGTGGGGAACATTTATATCAGAGGCAGGCCAATTATTAATTATGATACTATAATTAATAAATATACTCTCTCTCAACCAAGGTACTGAAAGAAATGTACGAGTCAATAGTTTTCCTTCCAAACGTGCCGAGCGATCATCTGTTGCTTCAATAAATATTTTCTGCACTAAATTGGTGCGATAGGCAAGAGGTGGGAAAATTGACGTCTGGCGACTAAAAAGTAACCATATGACTCCACAGGAAGTTTTTTTTCGGCACCTTCCATTCAGACCCGAGAATACGTGGAAACTCGGACGTACCATGGGATAAACCTGGTAAATTCGACAATACCCAGAAAAACTTACCTGTGATGCTCCATCTCGTACGGTTTAAATTTCCTTACAAAACAATAAACCTACATATATTTGTCGAATGACATGTACACAGGGTGGGCCTCGGAGACTAACAATCAACCAGCAGAATCCTACTATATGCAGGTAATGAATTGGGGCGATATGCAAGAGTTTGGAAAAATTGACGACGTATGGCGACTGAAAAGCAACCATATCACTCCACAGGAAAGCCTTCCACGGCAGCTCACACTCAGGTCCGAGAATATACGTGCCGTGGATACTCGGACGTCGCCTCAGTATCTCAACCGCGCTTTTATTGCAGATGTTCACGTGGAGACAATGAAATATCCACATGGCCCCTAGCACCGGCTTAAGCGGGATTAGATACTCTAGCGTCGAGGACCTCTGCTGGAATAAACGTCCTTATATGGGGTGAACCTGGTGAATGTGAGAATACCCAAAAATCTTAACCTGTGATCCCCGACGTCATACGGCTTGGATTTCCCTCCAAAACAATAAACCTACATATTTTTCGAATGACATGTACAGAGGGCGAGCCTCGGGGACTAACAATCAACCAGCAGAACCCTTCTATATACAGGTAATGAATTGGGGCGATATGGAAGAGGCGGGGAAAATGTCCTACCTGGACGACCTCATTAAACTTCAATTCAAACATCTCAGCATATTAGCTCGTCGACGTCACAACTCTCGATTCAAATGGCTATACGTCAAATGCTACCAAATAAATTGGACGGAACTGAGGTAATGCCCTACTTCCAAACATGAATTGAAGCGTATCAACGAGCTGAAGATGAGGTGTTTCTCAAGAATGGATTTGTGAAAGTAAAAGAGACCGAGATAGTTGAAATGTTCAGACGTTTGCACTGAAGTTTGAAGAATTCAAAACGGTAGAAATGTATTGAAGCGATGATTGCCATTTTGGGCCGGGGATTTAAAGAAAAAAATGGTTTCGAGGGAGGTTATATTTGTTAATTATTCTAGTTCCAAACTCCGGTGATTTGCAGAGCAAAACTAGGTTGTCGTTTACAGAAGAGGGTATCAGTCTATAATACAGTAATATGTAAATCCAAATATCCCATCAGATTAGATCAGATTAGGTGACCTATGATTATGATTTCGATACGCGTAGCAAGTATCTTCAAAAAAGTATATATTATTACAATACAAGCGTCTGGCCTTCATTCAATATTCAGCTGTCGCACATTAAAGAATTCCCGCGCCCATAATCCAAAGGCCTAATTCATATAATAGCATCAGCACCAATTTAAAAGTGAATAAATCATAGTATACATAAACTAGGCTAATTTAACAAGCTTTATCAAGCTGCCGGTCGTTAGTCAATAATAATTGCAGCGTTTCACCCGTCATTGGAGTAAACGGATATTTCCGTATCAGATTCTCTAAAGCACAAAAATATATATTCGAGCTATTGATTTAAAACCAGTGGGATAAAATATAGCTGTCTTTAGTAAATCCACCGTAGATAAAATATATACAATCTGTATGTGTACTCGAATCTCATTGACACTTCAAAGACGAGAAAGAAATCTTCTGTTCCGATACATGCAAGAAGATGTCGTTGTTTGTGGCAAAATCCACTGTAAATACAAAACAGCTGTATGCGTATGTCCAAAAATACATGATCAGTCTCTCATATTATATACAACAGCTCTAAAGATATGTACAACTCACCGAGTGACTTTCCATGTTTCCATTGATCGGCGAAAGTGTCACATATCCTCTATGCCCGAATCACGCGGTATGCTACACAAGCCAAACAATATTCTGATGTGACTCAAGTGACATAATAAGGTGACGTCATGATTCCAACGGAGATATCTGAAAATCCAAACGAATCTATCTGTTAAAGGACAACGGATAGAAAAGCAAATATTGTACTTTGGTAATGGTCATGCAGAACACGCCTTACTGTATCTAATGTCCTGTGGTCATCGGCTGAATGATCCCTGGATGATCTCCACTATTGCTCCTGTGATTAGTAGCATCTTCCATTCCTGTGTGGTGTAAAACAAACCTTGCACTGTCCCGTCTTTCTCGCTTACATATCGGCATACTGATGTACTTGTTATGGCATACTTATGAACATGTAATGCAGACTTAAATCTGCATTAGTCGTGGATGATAGTAGTGCTCCTGTAATTAGTAGATGCTCTCGAGAAAGAAGAAGCTATAGCCGAAGATGCCATGCCATGCATTGGGATATCGTCCTCGTCCAAAGATTCCGATCCTTCTTTGCGTCGTCGCCAGCAAAATAACACGGAGAGGAATTCAGCTCGGAAATTTGGATTGAGCCAGCCGTATATCATCGGGTTAGCTGACGCGGACAACATGGCGATCAGGTGGCATATGGCGTAACCGAGATTGAAGTTGCTGTTTAGGAAAATGCGATAATCGTAGTCTGCCATTATGTTTAGTACGGTCAGAGGCAACCAAGTGATCCCGAACGTCAAAGCAATGGCGGTAAGGAGCGTCATGTTCTTCCGGTGTCTCTGTATAGCGCGCATGGCTCGCTCGAATTCGCTCTGCGTGATAGGATTGTCAGTGATCCGCAAACGGAGGAAGTAACAGATCCGGGCGTGGAGAGAGCTGATCACAACCAAGGGTAGGAGATATTGTACCAGTACCAACAGAATCGTGTACGCTCCGCGGAGTTTCATTGAAGGCCAATCTTCCATGCAGATATCGTAGCGGACGTACTCGTCCATCATCGTCACAAGTTTAACATCTGAGACGACAAACACCGGTACAGACAAGGCTATCGACAGTGCCCAGAGGATTACCAAAACGTGTATTACAGTTTTCTTGGAAGACGGCGTTCGTTTGGCATACACGATGAAGCGATAACGGTCTATGGCGATAGCGACTATAGTGGCTGTTGAGACGAAGACGTCTGTCATATGCACTGAAGGGATGATCTTACACATCACTTTTCCGAGGTGCCAGTTTTTCATAGTCAGTTTGAAGAGAGTGAATGGCATGCTTATCGTACACATCATGATATCAGAGGCAGCGAGATTCACAATGAACAAGTTCCGGGTTGACCTCAAGTTTTGCTTCCGGGTTACAATGAGGCAGACGATGCCATTGCCCAATAGTCCTAGCAGGATGACGGTACAGTAGGTCACGGTCAGGGCGATTTCCGTCGGTTTGCTGAACCATCGATCGTCGTGTTTATAGTGCTGTAACACTGGCATGAAGTCCTCCCCGGAGAAGTTTCCTCTAGGTGATATGAAAGCCAGAGTAAAATTCTTCTGTGAACGAATAAGTAATTCCATGTTCCAGGTCGTTGTGTTTCTTTCTGCAAGAAAAATGAAAGTGCATATGTATTAACCAATATCCAAGAACCCATAGAGACATACAAGCTCGGATTGGACAAATCCATAATATTCATACGGTATTCCAATGATGTCTAAAATTTAAATAGGCATATCTGTTGGTGCATGTACAAAATGAAAGCTTTCATTTTCCCTCGATTACAGATTGAAATGTTTCTTATCCCGCTTCAGACAAAATCGTCCAATGAAAACGAGCGATCACAGTCACATGATCGCCCGATATTTTTCCGTCCACCGCCGTCGTTTGTAATTCGGAGTGAGTAACTACATGTAGGTTATTTCCCTTTACAGAGGCTTCTGTCTCAAAGCACTCACGTCGGTTCCCTAGCGGTGATTACTCATCGGGATTCATTTTGACAACGAGTATTTGTAATAAAGTTGAGCTTCAGCAGCTGTACTTCTAAATTAGATAGCATTCATTTTGTTAACAGCTCATTTCATCGTAATCAGCGATGATGAACACCAATGAATATTGCAAATGTGTGACCTCACATACAGTGACTTTTTTTGTGTCGTGAGCAACAACAACATAGGTCCAAAATTGTTCTTTCTCACAGAACTTCTTTCTCACAGAATTTGCCTATGGACTATAGCGTTTTCAGAAAAAGGGTCTCCAGCGGGATAAATTCATTACAGTGGCTCGGCTGACGCCTCGCCCGATATAAATATTAGTGACCCCATATATTTGGGTATTGGGTCACTAACAAATCGTGTAACTATTAATACAAGTCCGCACTGTTATAAATATTAGGTAAACGAAATATTAAACGACGGTCACCAGACAATCTTATGAATTGCAGCCCCAAAATGGAGATTATAACAGGCTGACAGTCATACTGACTTGAAACCCTACTCAAAAGCGTTTCCACTATAGTTAAATAACCATAGAGCTTCGCTAAGAGGAAGTAGCCATACGTTATATATCGCGACTCCTGAGACCCAGCACGCTACCATAAAACGCCATATTTAATAGTACCAACCGTTAGAAATTGGACTGGAACCGCTTGTGGCTATAACCTAGTCAAGGCCGTTTTTACATTATTGTTTGGCAACTCTCAATAGAATCACACTGTTCAACATACGTAAGTAGAACCGCAGATGAAGCGATCAACAAAATCATCTCAATATCATTAATTTTTCATAACAGAATGAAGTTATATTGTTTCTATATTGTTTCTAACACATCGATAATTTAAACTTTTTATACGTTGGCGTCCATAAACTTTCGAGAATATAGCTCTTGCATGTCTATCCTCAGGAGGCAACGATGAATAAAACATTCCTTTGTAACCTAGATTCTCGCCTCACCAATAGTGGTTTGATAGCTTTTCGGTCTTGTTCATGTAACTTCGCGATACGGTTGCTTTTTAATCGTCAATTTTTTCCACCTCTTACATATCTCAACCATTTATCCCGAGTATATATAATCTGGTTGTATCACTGTCATTTTGTACATTTCTGTGTACATATGCTTGACAATCAGAATAGTAAGATAACATTATCACGGTTAATTGTTTTCCGGTTGGTATAACTATCATTTTATTGATTCAACATTTCGCCCTCAAGGCTCATTGAACGAATTTATTGTAATAATTCAGCTACTCGATTGTTTTACTGGGCATGCTCGTGGATTGTATTCGAGGTCCGTTGAGGCGTTTTAAATGCAATAGATTGCTTACGCCCTTCACTGTGAATATTCAGCTTGACAAAAGAGAAATAGCCGGAACTCTAATGGAACTCATCGTTATCACATGGTAAATTTGATAGGGGAGAGATAACTTACTGTTTTTTCATTTATATAGCCTTTGATGAACGACGATGAACGATGATACATTTATAATTGATTATTTTAGAGTTATAATTTTCGTAGATTTAGTACATTTTGTGCATTTTAGCCATATTCATTTAGAACATATATAAGTTTTTTTCAGAAGAGGTCCAAAGTTCGTACCAACTGGGATACGTATACGTTGTTGATATTTTATGTTGCCAAATTTATCATAGATTTTTATAATATTCGTGAGAAATTAGGGTAACTGCAAGAAACTTGGCGTGAATGATATCTCTTATATGTAGTTTGCACTGAAGAAAGATGTAAAGATTCTGACATTAATGTATCGGTGATCAGTGTTTCGCGCTGAGATTGTCAATGAACTGAAAGCGATCCATGAGGTCCTGATGAGGAATCGTAGTAGTAATTTAGGGGGTACGTGTCTGATTGTATGGCAAGTATCCATTCACTTCTTCAAGTTACTCAGTAATAGTTAGTCAACACAACTTCAACACGACTGTTCGTTTTATGTTTGATCAATCATGATGGATGCCGGGATTCCTGTTATACAATGATCTCAGCCCACTATTAAACTACGCATTATCCTTAATATACCAATTGTTGTGTCTGAATCCTCTTCATGTAATTACTAATTATTAAGGTTTCGTTTTCTATGAACATCACAGACAAGGGTACCTCATTATGGTTATCTATATGTCATATCATACTCGTATGGTTTCGAATACGTCAATCCTGACTGTACACCAAAGTCCAGACAAACAGACATGAATTTCAGCGCACTGAGGACAGAATCAAATTATTTACGGTATATGCTGCATTAGAGGTAATTGTCAACAAACGACGTTGAAATGCATCGGAAATATGAATCTGGCCAACTCCACAGCAAGATGCATTTTATAATTTGCATCCAAGTGTACACAACAGCAATTTGGAATTGTTTTCACCTAAACCATGGGCGTGATAAACGATTTCAGGAGACTTTTGACGTTGCTATGCTCATGTTGACTGGAGAAATTTCCATCGTATCATCGCATCGTGCCATCGCACCATCGCATGGTACAATCGTACCATCACATGGTGCCATTGTATCATCACATCGATCCATCGCATCGTACCATCGTCCTATTAAAAGTAGGGCGATAGTGCGATGGTACGACATGGCAGATATCAGCCACAATATTTATCTTACAACTAATTGTAACGCATATGCTTAGAGTTGCTCACTAAATATCTAATATGTAGTTTGCATTAACCAAAGAAACACATGAAATAACTGACTACAATTTATCATGTTTGTAAGAAAACATCATTCTGATAATCCTTACCATGATACGGTACGAACAAATTATCCAGATAATGTATCGGGCTGCACTGTTATAAATCACCGTTATTTCACAGTAAATGTATGTTGGAGTTTACAGTACATTCAATCGTAAACACATTAATCTGTAAATTGAACTGTGATATTTCAGTTGACATCAACTGCAATGGGTGAACTGCGCACACACGTAACATAAAATTCTTGTTTTCTCTGAAAGGAGGTTGATATCTTTGCACACGAAACGCTCAGTTGCAGGAAACATCCGACACCTGCGTTGTACGATACAACATTCAGAGCATTATTAGAACACGCGCTGGGACGGACGCAGCGGCTAACTTTAATTTTCAGTCTACAGTACGGAATGGTTTTGGTTTTGTCCATCTTCACATTTCAAGCTAAATACAACACTAACGTTCCGTCATTTAGTGTTCGACTTGCATATGCCAAGATGGATTTTATCTGACTTGGAGTTTACGTTGTATCCTTCTTTTCGTGTAATAATTGTACAGATTCGTTCGTGATTATTTACGAGGCTTGTGGTGATCGCATTTGTAAACACGAAGAGCAATGGCCATTTCGGCCTTCCAGTGACCTACGTTGCCGCGGAACCCATAATTGTAGACAATGGTGCCACGTAATTGTATTGTTTAAAGAATGTTAAAACAACGGTAATTGTAAATTACACGGCTACCCAAATTTTACAGTTGAATGCCTGTCAATAAACGGTAACTATAAAATACGGTGCAACATTTTACAGTTCAATGCCTGTTAAAAAACGGTAATTGTAAAATACGGTGCAACGTAATTGTACAGTTGAATGTACTGGCACCTTTTCTGCCAGTACATTTAACTGTGAATTTACGGTGTGATTTATAACAGTGTGGTTTGATGAGATCACGGTGCAATATGTTTTTCACATCCATAATCACAATATAAATTGAACTCAGAAATCACCAGTAATCACAAGAAATATGAATTCAACAATGCATATCTTCGACTTACCTGTATGTTACGTTGGTGTTGTCTGCCCAACGGTATTCCCAGTATTTGACTACATTCAATCTCTCTCTCTCTCTCTCACACACTCACGCAATTTGTGTACGTGTGCACATTTCTACATGTTGACAAGCTAGGTACTGAACAAATACCGGTGGGCGTATAGAAAATCCAACGAAAAATGAACGCCCGGGGAACTTGTGGCCTAGAGCATTACAACTGCACTGATTGGAAGTATAGATAGATGAGTTCACCTTGACCATCTGGGTCCTCATGTATTTTACAGGATTATATTCATATATATCGATGTTATTTGACCTTATTCCGTTTAAGAGGTATCAACTTCCCATGTTTTTCCATCGATAATCAAGCTGAATGGCTGGGAAACAATGATTGATTGTACGACGCATTGTACTAACATGGATGGCCTTTCCCAAGGCAGCTGATGCTCCTGAATGCGGTGAAATGCACACTGTGAAAAGGAAACTGTCAATAGACTATTACATTGAGATAATGGATCCGGATTTCAGGGCCACACCTTGTTTATTGCATGGTTGTAATCTCGGCTCTAAGAATGTCGTGTAGGTATTCCCTCGATTCTTCAAAGTCTGCTGCCTGGCATCGAGGAGTTTTGTTGCATGGAATTTGCCGCTAATTTGCAATGCATGACCAGTTTGACATAAAACTGATTTCTAGTGAGAAATTAAAGATGTTTATGTCAGTCCAGAGCCATTGACAAGGATTTGTTTTTGACCACCCGATATTTATGGCGGGGACATGAAATCATTTACCTATATCGTTGAATGTCTACCATCCAAGCGTCTAGTCCGACATTAGATATTCAGCTGTCGTCCATTAAAGAATTTCCGCGTCCATGATTCAAAGACTCATTCATCTAACAGCATTAGCAACAAATTAAAAAACAAATCATAGCATACTTAAAAATAGACTAGTTTTTTGTCCTAGTTTCCGTGTCAATGGGTAGTCGGACGGTTTTGCTTCTGGACTGGCTTCGTTTATTACAAACAGAAAACTGTTCCGTTTTCACCTCGAAATGGATGGTTTGGCACAAATACACACGATGCTTTTATTGAAGAACCCTAAGACCCAGATTTTTTGTCCTAATGTCCTTTGAGATATCAATAAATGACTGCATGAAGGATTTCTGAATATCTTCGGGTGTTATAGCTATACGATACAGCTCACCAATCCCCAGTGTACGAGTTGTCACAGCGACACAGCTCACCAATTACCAATATACGATTTGTCAGAGCATTTTCATCATAGATCTCTAGATTTGTATCTAATACCGCTTATGCCGGTGCTAGGGGCCATGTGGTCATGTCATTCAAGTGGCCACATGAACAGGTACAATAAAAGCGTACCTGAGATACAACACATATCACGAATCGTTAGATTCTTGGTATGTGCTTTAGAATACGTTAACCAGAAGACCATACTGTGAAGTCATGTGGCATTGTCAGTATGTCGGCACCTCTTCCCACTTCCCTTATATGCGTTGTAATGTTTACCTGTATATGGCGAGATTCTGCTGCTGGACGTTTTGTCCCCGAAGCCCGCCCCCTGTACAGGCCTTTTGGTCTGTGATATATGTTGGCATTGTGGAAAGTTGATGCTGGGTCGACATCGGGCCTTACAGACTAGTCTTTTGTGTTAAATGCTGTCATTTTCATCTGACGGCGATACAGCTCGCCAATCCCCAGTGTACGAGTTGTCACAGCGACACAGCTCACCAGTTACCAATATACGAGTTGTCAGAGCATTTCCATCATAGCTCTCTAGATTTGTATCTAATACCGCTTATGCCGGTGTGACGGAAACGGTGGCCCCATGCATCCAGTGTCCGGGGGACACTCGCGTCTAGACGTAAGTGTCCCAAGACACTAAGATCTGGATTTAATTGTCCGTCGGGCATTCAGGTCTGGATTTGGATGTCCTGGGACACTGGCTTCCAGGAGACGAAAGTCCTAACCTGGAGCCCAATGTCCGCCTCGATTACTACTTCCGATTTTCCATCCAGTTTACACGTGAACATGTTTACCAGGGAGTAGTATAGAAAGGGGAGTTACGGCGTTATTGACCTACTTCCGACAGGTGGCGCCAACAGATCATTTTCGTCTGACCTTTGTGTGAAGTCACTTCCGGTTCCATAAAGTGACCTTTAACCCTGCGCATGATTCCCGCTATTGTGCGCATTTTCACTATTGTGCACTTCCGATCACGTGACCGGAACCGGGATTGACCTCACAAAGGTCAGTCGAAAGTGACCTGTTGACGTCACCGGTTGTAAGTAGGTCAATTACGCCCTAAGCCCCCCCCCCCTCTCTCTGTCTCTCCCTCCTACTCAGGAGGTGAGTGAGGACGAAATTGAAATGAAAAAAACAAGATAATTTTAACAGAAAATCTTGAAATTCATGCTAAGAAATAGCCAGGTAAGACTGCATCACACCTAAGGGCTTTTCCTCGTGCTTTTGCGCCTCTTTGCTCGTCCGGTGGGAGCTTGTTCACTACAATGAAGAATGCAACATATTGTAACGTATGCTCGCCAGCTCGCCAGGCGAGCATACGTTACAACAAGTCAACACGAGAAATAACACGTTCTTCTGTTTCCACGAATGCAAGTCGCGATATGTAATTGTTCTATAAAGGTGTGGAAGCTGCCATTCAGTGGGGTAACTAGGCCAGTACTTGTATTCTTTTAACGGCATATTCCGTGGATCTTCCAAAGACGGGGTCAAATTTGCATGTTTTCTATATATCTTTTATGCAAACAATTCCTTGTTTAACCCTACCAGGCCTGTGGGAGGGACATTCGCCACCCCCCCCTCCCCCCTTCCAAACTTTCTGCGCAATCTCCGGAACGACAAAAACTTGAGTGCTGACACTCCGTGAATTTGTAGTTTATCATATTGGGGTCATTTGGAGTCTATTTACATAACCTCCCGAGCAGAGGATCACGGGTAAAATCACGGTTAATTTATCATGCATTTTTGTTTGGAAAAATTACATGAATAAAATTTTCGCAAAATTTGATCAAAAAATCGATTTACTCTGCTGTTTAAAACGGTGTAAACGTTTCCAAGAGTTTTGTTTGGTTTTCGTTGGGAAAAAATGATTCTGACGACGTTACTAGAAATGACAAAAATGTAAAGAAAACATGTGAAAAGCTAAAATCTGTTTGTAGAAAATAGGCGAAAATCAAGACCATCCCCAATGAATGCAGAAAATGTAATAAAAAAATGAAAAAAGAAGAAATTATCGATGTCCCCTATGGGCTACCCTTATTCAATCTTGGATGGAATAGGCAAATATACCCGGTGTTTGTCACGAATACACCATTAGTTTGCGAGCGCCTTAGGTTGAACTACCCGTAATATATACATATTCGCCATATATAAAGTCTACAAAATATATTAATTGCGGGTCACAAGGACTCACTTTTCGCATTCCTATGTAAATGGTTATACCGAAAAAGAATAGTATCTCGCTCAAACGATAAAAGATAATACTCATAATAAATATATTCACTTTCAATGATCAAAACAACGGAATTTTGTTGGCATACTGCTACCAGAAAATTCCCTTGAGCAGCTCGACGTATGGAACGTTTCTCTTGCTGACTTCTCCCGGCTTCGTACTTGTCGATATTGTTGACCAAATATCGCAGACTATCGGCAGGATCTAAGGATGACATGAGTCTGATTGTGGACAGGTGGTCAGCTTTTATACACACCTGATCAGGTACACAGAAAAAAAACAATCCTTAAAAATTTAAGGAATATATTCCTCAACATAACTAAGGAATATTCCTTACCATGTTAAGGAATTTCCTTAACATGCTACGGAATATTCCTTGTTGAATTTCAAGGAATATTCCGCCGGTGTGTTAGTCGGGTAATATTCCTTAAATTTTAAGATTTTTTTTTCAGTGTACTCAATATAATTCATTAATGTGCCATATATGAATGCAGTAGTCAGATGCATGTAGATGTCGTGGCATTTTTTATTTTGCATTTATGTTATGTTTTATTTATTTGATTATTTTTTAATGATACCAGATGCGCCCCTTTACGGTTAATGTGAAAACAAATTAAAACTTATATTTTATGGTATGCTCCTATGCAAACAAATGACCCGATCCTAGTTCACGAACGGCGAGTCAGCTTGAAATGTCCGGAGAGATCGTTCAGGATATCCCACATTCGGAAAATACGGACCGAATATGAAAAGACCCTGAGCAATATATGTGCATATCGTAAAATATTCCAATTTTGCCCTGACTATGCGAGAAGTCGTAAGTAGTATCAGCGGACAAGCGTGGTCATTTTAGAGTAAGATTAATTATAACAGTAATAGCGATCTCGGACATGACAATTTCCTCAATATTTACTGATGTCAGAAACGTGATATACATTTTCATTAGATATCTCAATATCTCGTGTTTCTTTCTGATTTCGCAACATTCACAAATTCATATGCGTGCGGAAATTAACCCTGCGCGGAAAGAAGGATTCCTAGTACTTCTATACGGTGTTCTACGACATATTGAAGATGTACGGCGGCCCATATATGACAGTAGTATACAAAGCGTAAATTGGGGTCTATTGACCTCAGAAATTTGCATATGACCTCTGTGACATCACGCGACAGCCAATCAGAAGCGAGTATTGTGTCACATGGGGTCATGTGTGGTGGTGGTGGGTGGGTGGTGGGTTTAAGATGGCGGCTGTGGTGGTGGTGGGTGGGTGGTGGGTTTAAGATGGCGGCTGTGGTGGTGGTGGGTGGGTGGTGGGTTTAAGATGGCGGCTGTGGTGGTGGTGGGTGGGTGGTGGGTTTAAGATGGCGGCTGTGGTGGTGGTGGGTGGGTGGTGGGTTTAAGATGGCGGCTGTGGTGGTGGTGGGTGGGTGGTGGGTTTAAGATGGCGGCTGTGGTGGTGGTGGGTGGGTGGTGGGTTTAAGATGGCGGCTGTGGTGGTGGTGGGTGGGTGGTGGGTTTAAGATGGCGGCTGATATTTGTTCCCCCGGGTAAAATTTAAGGGGTCTCAAGGTCATCTGGCGATCACGTGATCAAGGCATGTACTGACATGTTCTGGATTGCATCAGCATTGGCTGGTGCCAAGTGTTGACCACTATAGGTCTGGCAACCTTTGACCTTTGTATTCCTCCGCGGTTATGCGGTCTGGCGGTGATGCGGTCGCGGAAGAAAGCTTCCGCGGAGGAAAAGTAGTCCCTAGACTACAAATACGCTGCATGGTCCGATTGGGGCGAGTGAGGCTCTTTTCAGTCATGTCATGGGTGTTTTCACAGAATAAATGCCATGCGGAGGATGGGTACTAGTATTTCGCTGACGTCCTAGTAATAAACATAATCTATAGGTGTTGTACCATGTTAATAGGATCAGTCTAGCATCTGTACCACCCTAGGGTCGAGTGTTTATTGTCCCGTGTATCTCCGCAAGAAAACAACAAACAAAATGGCGGCTCCAGGATGGTGTGGGGATGCCCTTTCCATATCACGGCGTCGACCGTAGCGCCATCTGCACACATTGACGCAAGGGAGACAACTCGTGTAGCCTAAGGGTATGAAAATAGCCGTGTTGGAGCTAGGGGAGTTACTACTGGTCCAATGGGGTCGAGTGAGGTATCCATGTGAAGCTTAGGTGAAGGGGCATCTGATGGGACTGGGTGTGGGGTTGAACTAGCGTCATTCTGCGCATGCGCGGTGGCCCAAGGGTATGGAAATAGCCGTGTTGGAGCTAGGGGAGTTACTACTGGTCCAGTGGGGTCGAGTGAGGTATCAAAGTGAAGCCTAGGTGAGGGGGCATCTGACTGGACTAGTGGGTTTGAACTAGCGTCATTCTGCGCATGCGCGGTGGCCCAAGGGTCTGGAAATAGCCGTGTTGGGAGCTAGCGAAGCCAATAATGGTCCAGTGGGGTCATATGAGGTATCAAAGTGAAGCTTAGGTGAAGGGGCATCTGACTGGACTAGTGCGTTGACATAGCGTCATTCTGCGCATGCGCGGTGGCCCAAGGGTATGGAAATAGCCGTGTTGGGAGCTAGGGGAGCCACTAATAGTCCAGTGGGGTCATATGAGGTATCCATGTGAAGCGTTCGTGAAGGAGCATCTGACTGGACTAGCGGGGTTGAACTAGCGTCATTCTGCGCATGCGCGGTGGCCCAAGGGTATGGAAATAGCCGTGTTGGAGCTAGGGGAGTTACTACTGGTCCAGTGGGGTCGAGTGAGGTATCAAAGTGAAGCCTAGGTGAAGGGGCATCTGACTGGACTAGTGGGGTTGAACTATCGGCATTCTGCGCATGCGCAGAGACGTTTTGGGATGTAGGGGAGTCCCTAATGGTGCAATGGGGTCGAGTGAGGTATCCAAGTGAAGCCTAGGTGAAGGGGCATCTGATGGGTTGGGTGTGCGGTAGGAATATCATTCTGCGCATGCGCAGATGCAATGCGGAGCTCTCGTCCAATCAGAAGCGAGTATTTCAAATCCGTCACGGAGCTCTCGTCCAATCAGAAGCGAGTATTTTGACCCGGTGCATTATGGGACATATCCAAGATGGCGGCACGTATGTTCAAGATGGCGGCACATCCGGTGTCGAAAACTGGCCATTTTTGTCGGGATGTGGTCACCTAGTGTCGAAAACTGGACCCTGTATGGGTCCCGCTAGACGTGTTGGAGCTAGGGGAGCCACGAATGGTCCAATGGGGTCGAGTGAGGTATCAAAGTGAAGCATTCGTGAAGGGGCATCTGATGGGCTGGGTGTGGGGTTGAACTAGCGGCATTCTGCGCATGCGCAGTCTGGCCGTAGTATAGAAATAGACGTGTTGGGGTGTAGGTGGGCCCCTAGTGGGTCGATGGGATCGAGTGAGGTATCCATGTGAAGCCTAGGTGAGGGAGTTACACTAGGGTGTCGTTTCCATTCTGCTGCGCAGGTCACGTGGTGGGGTTGTGACGTCACTTCCGGGTTTTTCACTAAAACTACCTCCAAACATAGAAGAGTTTCTAATGTTTCCTCTTAGACGTCCGTATGTTCAACCCTCCGGGATGTTTCGCGGCGCGGCCCCCCAGCGCGAGCGCGGGCGCGCGCGTCAATGTAGGGAGAGGTTAAATCGACAACATAGAACTTATAGTCATCAACTTCATCTATACGTGTTGGACGAGTATCTTCACTCACCGTATACACGTACCTCAATGAAATGCCCGCTCCAAACCTAGACCAAAAACACGTACTTGGTCTGTGGGCTGATTTCATTGGCTCTCTATTTTTACTATAGTGCGCTTGCATTCTAACCTTGATGGGTTACATTTTGGCCCCATCCTACACCACTGATTTCAGTTTGACGGAATCTCCACATTGGGCATTGATGCATTAGGAATAAAACACACAAGACAGGGTTTTTTGGTGAGATCTCATTTTGTTTTTATTCAGTAACAACAACAACGTGAGAACAACCACGTGAAAACTCAAGCCCAGAACAAGGGGCTTGTACATTGAAAGAACTGAAGCCCAGAACAGGGGGCTTTTAAACTTAAACCCAGAACAGCGGGCGTATGTACATTGAAAGAATTCAAGCCCAGAACGGGACTTGTACATTGAAATGATGGGCGGCCCAGTCATAGACGAGTACATCTCGGTCCTCGGCCTTGGGGTACTCGTCAAATATCTGTACGATGGTAGATAAGGGTCTTCCCCGGCATCGATGGTACAGGTAAAACAAGCAATATTGTCCGCACACGCTACTGGTCAGGCTTTGCAACGTTTGACTGTTCCAACACCACGTCTCTGTGCCTTGATCCATGAAGTCTGTTAAATCGGGATGGAAGGGTGGCAGGCCGTACGGGTCAAAGTATTCGCCCTGCTGTTCTGTCAAGTACACGGCCACCCAATGTTCACCGGGCCGATCCATCGGGTCCGTGTTGAGAACGTAAGCAGCAGGATACATACGGTCTAATGGGAACACATCTCGGGCGAACACCCCTTGAAAGACCCTACGTGTCTCTGGGTCATTCTCCAGCACGGTGGTTATCTGCTCTGTATCCATGTTAGGTGGAGAAGTCACACAGCACGTTGCGCGCCTTGTCCACTTGAATGATGTTGTCAAACTCGGCGTAGCAGATCACATTGACGGTGCTCCGGAGGGCTCGTTGAAAGTGGATTTCCAACCGTAAATTGCCTTGCTTGGCCAGGGCCAGCTGATGGTCGTTCTCTAAGGTGGGGGTCAGATCGAAACAGAACAACGTGTATCCGTTCCCGTAGTCCTCCCGACTGATGAAATTCCCTTCGTCCTGGTTGATTTGACCGGTGGCTGTAAACAGGCTCTGATAGGCTCGAATGAAATTCCGCGCCCAAAGTTCGGGGTTAAGGCCGTGGCTGGCACCTGTTGTCCATCCACATGCAGGGCCACAAAATTGATGCCGAAATGTTTAAAGTCAAACGGATTCTCTGGGTAGGCTCCACTGAAACTGGTATTTTCCACACAGGCCAGGATCAATCGCTTGGGTAGTTCCCCCAGGAACAGGTTGTCTTTGTTGGCGCTCATATTTCCAGCAGACACAGAGAACACTTTGGTTTGCACACGTCGGATAGGGTACTGGGCTGGTTTTGTTTCCAAGGCTTTCATGTGTCCCAATTGAACGGCTGGATTCGGTTTCACTTTTCGGACATACAGGACTGCGTCTTCGATGACAATCTTATAGTCAGCTACATGCGCCTCTACGTTAGTGGCCATCAAGGCGAAGGTCGGAGGCGTCCGTATCAGTCGGATTTTGATGGGAACCTTGTTCAAGAGGTATCGGTCTTGCATGAACATGTCTGCGTGCAGTCGACCGATCATATCCACCGAGACGCCGTTCGCGGTCAAAGCCTTCCGTTTGCTATATCCCGTATTGTCGTTCTCTGCGCCCATGTGCTCGGCTTTGTCCTGGTAGAATAAAGCGGCTGTCAGTTGAGATTTTTTAGCCTCTCGCCCATGCGACAACAGCGTCTCGATGTAGGCTCGATAGGGGTACGTGTTGGTCGAGTCACTGATGAGTTTATCGCTGAGAAATATATCCACCTGTTGAAACATCGAGTGCAGCCAGAGATTCGTCAGGCCCACCGTTGCTTGGTCGACGATTCTGGCGCCATCTCCACTGACGATCTTGGCTTTCACATACAAGTAGGTATGGGCTAAATCCACATAGGTCGTATCCGCATTACTGATGGTGAACTCGATGGGTCCTGTTGCGTTGATGCTGGACAGCGGGAGATGCTCCACCCATAATCCTTGTTCGGCACTGGTCTGTGTGGGCGGCACGGTCCACAAATCAAATTCACTGTTGGTGGAGGGGCAGGACTCGGCGTGGATCAAGGACATGTTTTAAGAAAAGATATCCCGGGTCTTCTTCGATGTGCGTCGTCGCTGGGTCGGTCGTCGACTGGTGCGTGGTTTCGGTGGGGCAGCTCTTTTATTCCCTACGGTGCGTCGTGCTTTGGCCACCAAGACGCCTCCCGCTTCTTTGGCCCGCCGTTTCAAGGCTTCTTTGGGTGCCGTACCCCCCAAGACATCACCGGCCACTTCCAGTCCACTGCGTACCGTTTGTTTGCCGATTGCTTTCACCCCACGTGTCACCAAGGGCAGAAACGGTTTGACGATGCTCCCGAGTATGTTCCCCAGTCCATGTCCACGTTGCATGCGTGCACCACTAAACACCGGAAAGCCACCCCCGGCCTGTTGGGCATAATAGTCCATATAGCTGCGTGCATCGCACTCGCAAGGCACCTTCATTATGCAAAGTGGGGAGCACGTGCTTGTCGAAAATGAAGTGTCACCACCACTTTCCCGCGTTCGAATGCCACCGGTCGTCCCGTGTCATCTCTTATATCCACTGTGATCGTGTTGATGTGGGTTTGTCGTACGGGCAGGTAGAGCATGTGGGTGAAACTGTGGGTGACTTGATCTCCATACAACTTTTAATGGGCACCACCCGTAACAGAGGTGTGTTGATATCGCCCACGATGTGGTTGTCCACCACGTCCGAGTAGACGTAGAGTCCGTACATACCCGACTTCATATCCATCGGGATGTCGCCTTGGTGGGCGGTGGGACCAGCGAACGTCCGTAGATCGAAACCCAGCATTTGCTGTAGGATAGGACTCAGTACGACACTCGCGTTGGCGGTGACGATAAACTCTGCCTTGTCGTTGTGTGCGTTGTAATCGAAGTTCACGTGATTCTTGAAGGGATAGGCTTTGATGGGTCTTGAAGTATTTGTGACCTCCCGTAGAGCCTTATAATGCAACAGTCTTGACAGCCCACCCATGAACTCCTTGGGAGTATCGTATTGGCCTTCAGGGAGAGTGAGTCGGGTGTCTTTTCCTTCGTAGGTCACCTCGTACCACACTTCATTGGCTCGCACGTTGTACCACGAGTAAGGGTACTGAATATCCACCAGTCCACATTCCCACCGGCCAGGTAAATGCAACGGTTGTGGTAATTGAGTCACATACTTGGCCACGGTGTTGTCAGGAAACACATCCAGCGAACTGTTACTGGGTAGGGCGAGGTAAAACATGGCGACTGAGCTGTCATGCTGCTGCTGTTGGTTTTAATAGGTGTTCCAGACCTTGGGTGGTTGTGTCCGGCGTCGTGTTCGTCGCGTTGACTTGCTACGTGTCACGGCTCTGGAAATGTGCGGTGTCCTGATCAAGGGTGGTTTTTTAAAGGTCTGAAAAGAAGGTGCCCGTTGTGGTGGTGGAGGAGTTTTGGGGGTGACTCCGGTTCCCAGTCGGATTCCCAAGGTTGTGGAATCTGTCGTGGTGCACGACTCGGCGAT